>JANCIO010000312.1:0-35777 GCA_027604855.1 Psilocybe subaeruginosa | reverse complement strand
GCGTACAATGATGTATCAATGATGTGAAAGATGACAAAGAAAAGGAAAAGAAAAGAAAAGAAAAGAGAAAAGAAAAAAGAAAAAGACTTGTCGTAACAACACCTCTAAGTTATCAGAAGTGGTTTGAGCTGTTTCCTGGGTTTTTTTCTTCCTGCCTGTTTTAGGATTGGCTCCAGTATTAGGCGTCGGACCAGGCATGGCCCCAGCTTTAGCGGTCGGACCAGGTACGCCTCCAGTTTCAGGGTCTATTTTATTCGGACCAGGCTCGGCTTTGTTTTTACCTTACCTTTCCTTTGAACTAGCCTTGGTTCCAGTTTTGAGCATGTCCTCAACAATAACAGGTTTGGGGTGGCGGAGCTCTCGTTGTTTGTCCTCGTCCAACTCCGCCCAGCTCGGCAAGACCTTCAGTCTCCATTCCCTGAAACATCTTCCACAGTAACGTTTTCTTCCGGTGGTAACAACAGGGCGATGGAAGTATTGGCTACACTTTGTGCACCTAGGTATTTTGGGCCCCATGAACGGACAGATAAGCTCGACATCGGGACAGAGGCCCGTTTGGACATTCTTGAGTACCGTGTCCTTGTTGCTCTTTTGCCATAAGCTCATCACCTTCTTTTTCGTGGCGTCAGGAAGGTTATTGTAAGGCTCCATTTCTTCTGTAGAAAGGCCACAGAACGCTATATGAACCCTGCGCCTGTTAAACAGTTCTACATAAAAAATGTCTGTGATAAGGGCTGGGGGAAAATGTCAATACGGTTTGTATTTAAAAGCAGGTCAAGGCAATCACATTTGCATTTTGGGTTATCTGTGGGAAATGGTAAGTTAAATAAACGAAAACACCAGTTAATACACATCTACAGCAAAGATATGATCTTCCTCCCTGTTGCTGTCCCAATAACATGGGATATTTCTCCGGAAATTTTGATCTGGGGTAGTTCTCCTTGACAAAGGCCCCACGACAATCAGCCTAATAATTAAATGGAATGAATAGACCTCTAATCATTGCGTGTGATCCCTAGTAAGAAAATATTGACGCCGCTCCAAAAAAGAAAAGAGATGGGGGTTTGAAAGGAGGGACAAGATGATTAGACTGTAGGAAATTGAATGACACAACCAGCGTGATGAATTTCCAATTCAAAAGGAATCCATTTTATACCGTAAAGCATCTCGGATTTCGGATTTCGGAATGTCTGGGTGGTTGGTTGATCATTCTTCGAGGGCTTTCCGTATTGCGAAAGCTGCTGCTTGTCCGCCAATCCGCTTGTCTGGCTAATTGTTGCATTATTATTAACCCCCCAGCGATGCGGCATTTTTCGACCTCAACACGTCAGGAGGTGCACGAACATGGAGAGACTCCTGCCGTTAATGTACCAAGGGTGACTCATCTCCGTTCAAGTATCCGAACCTACGCCGCTCCTGGTGCTGCACCTGCACCAGTGGCCGAGGCCAGTGCACTGCCAGCACCCGCAGCCCCAGGCCCAGACGACGAATCGCCACACCAACTCTCGTGTCTCACCGATAGATCGACATCATCCGGTCCCTTGCATCAACGACCATCATCCTTCTCCCCTGCCCGTGCTGGACCGAAAAGCCGGCTCTCCAAAGCCAGGCTCTCGTCGCCCCACCTCCAACGTTGCTCTTGTCGAGTTCGCCTCCTTGTCTAAATGTTCTCCCCAACTTCCACACCACCCGCGTACTCTTTGACCACCAGATCGACATTGCTATCATCGTCTCCAGCATCTTCCACCTCCACCCCACGTATGCCATGCCCCCGACTTCCGCTCCACCGCAACGCTCACCGATGCACTCACCCTTGAATATTATACGCTGCTGCCACGACCGCCCCTGCCCCGGTCCCGAACTCGGCTCCCTGAGAATGGCCTCGGTTCATGGAGAGCGGATGAGTCATGAGAATGATCTGTAGAGAGACGGATAACGACTGGAGCAAAGAGATAGGTACCGAGGCAGGACCGACCAATTTGATGTCCCCATATGTGTACGTATGTTACTGAGGGTTGTCAACTCCAGCGACGTCGTGGCCCTCCTTTTTTGTATCTCGATCACACTGGTACGGAAAGAATGATCGTAAGGAGACGCACTGCGCCCGTTCGGGGCGTTCAGCCAGGGGAGGTCAAAACTCAACCTTACCAGCCCTACTTGAGCCCTACTCGACCAGAAATTACCCCATAACACCCCACCAACCTTACCTCCGTCAACGGTTCTTCCAGCCTTCTAAGACGAGCGTGCACTTTATCCCAAACATTGAGCACGACGCTAAAGGTCAAAGTCACGTCCGGGGCCATCATATTATGCTATCCTCGCCCTCCAAATCTCGGTGTATTCATTTAGTAAGTAAGCCATCAACTTTCATTTCTCTCCTTTTGCCTAAATTGCGCTAGAAAAAAACCAGAAAGAAGGCTGGAGTTACGGGGTCGGGTTGAGGAGGGGCAGACAGTTTTGGTGAAAGACTGCGGCGAGATTACGCAGAACATGGGGCTGAATGACCAAAACCAGCATTCCAAACGAGCGAAATGAGAAGGAGAAGTATAACACAATTTCCGAACCAAAACTCACGGACCGCCAATCTGAGATAGATCTCCGGCGTCTGACCTGCTTGTTTTCAGTCAACATGGATGGCGACGATGGCCGCCTGAGATTATTTCAGCAATTTTAAAGGTCGCTGGGATGTACTGGCAGGTAGTGGGGGGGGGGGATCCTGTGGCAAGGGTTGAAGGGAACCGGCGCTAGCGGAGGCCCACAAAGGACGAGATAACGAAAGCGATGGCTGTCAAGAATTTTAAACAAATACGGCGTCGGAAGTGAGTCCGTGAACCTCTGAATGTTCAAATGTTTAATAGCACCACCCCAGCCAATCTCGGTATCTCCAACACCACCATTCCAGTTCACCCTCATAAGTAGCGGAGTCGTTGACCTAATCACCATCTTCAAACACTCGAGAAGAGGCGTTGATGCAATTTCTAGCCGAAGGAAAACTGTTACTTGCAGATCAAATTGCTTCGAGGCGCCGCCCAGCTGCTGAAGGAATTAAACCGGCCATGAAGCTAGTCGAAGAATCGAGACATCGTTCATCCCAATCAATGCTGTTGACAAAAGTTTCATGGTGTGCTTCAAACTGACGAAGGAGTGATCATCAGTCGATCAAAGTCCATGAGTAAATATGCCCACCATCTGCTGACTCGTTGCCGAGGTAATTCCAGAACTACCGGCGAATACACCCTCATTGGCAATGGACTTGAGAACAGCGAACGAATTCCCGCGACATCGCTCTTTCGACCTGACTCGGAATCAATCAGTTTGATGGGGACCATGGAATTGAAACAGGAAGACGGTTAGTCAAGATCTCGATGCTAATGTTGACAAGTGATAGTGGTTCGAGAATGGTTGACGGGCTATCCTCAGTTCCTGCCCAATCATAAGGATTCAAGCCGAAGGTAAGGTAGACGACTTTCATATTCGAATAGCATCACGTGGTGTTATTTCATGTGACATCCTTGATCAAATCGGGAAATAAATGCACGGAAAAACAACGGAACATTCATAGAATTTGTTGTAGGCCATTAAATAAAATTCCGCTACTAGATTTTATTAAGATACATGTTAATTATATGCTTGTAAATTTGGGAAAGAATTGAGTAAGGACTGAAGGAGTTTAAACATTTTCAAAAAGATGCTCGGATTGGCTGGCAGATAATGATCCCACGCTGATACTCTTCTTTCACCGTGGTCCACAATAACAACGCATTTTTGTTATTCCTCCTCCAAATTTGGACTTTTTGCAAAAATATTTTTGAATTCATGCAACACATACTATTCACTACAAAATCTAGTAGCCAAATGTGCGAAAAGCCTCCCATAATTTGAGTTAATGTCCATTTTATCGTATTTTTGTGAAAAGTTGCCTATTTCAGACGGTGTCACATAGACCACGTGATGCTATTCGATTATGAAAGTCGCCTACCTTAGTCGAGAGAAGTCAGTGTGTGTATATTACTTAGCGGGATATGCCATGTGATCGGAGTTGACCTATCGACTACCAAAGCAAAAAAAGAGTATTCCACGATGCCAACCTGGAAGTGATACCTGTAGACTACTGAACCTCAACCTGCCACTGCTGCACCTTGTCAAAAATGCCGATGGGAGACGTATACTCAGCGCGTATATGTAGTGGCAACGTAAGAGATGAGATAAAGTTGAGAAGGCCGAAAGACATACCATGTTCACCAGAGCGAGTTGGCAAGCCAAGCTCAGGAAGCTGTCCATTGCCGTCCTCGTCGTCCTCTTCGTCCTCGTCGTCGACATCATAATCTATATGATCGTGCATTAGTCATACACGATACACGTAGGAGGAAAACAGGAAATGCCTACCACATCCAGACATCAGGTACTGATTATATTCTATAACCTCGTCATGGGAGGCGATAGGACCAGGTCGCATAACCACAGTCCCCGTCCTCGATTTCTTGCCAATTACCCTCGGAGTAATAGTTTTATTCTTGTCCTCGGCCTTACCTGTTCCAAATTCATCAACGGTTCCCGCCATATTGACATCACCTTCTGGGTCAGTGGAATAGGCGAGACGAGCTTGAGTGCGCTTCCACTCGATTTGGTCGACTAGGGGCTTGAAGTAGAGTTTGTGCACCAAGTCTATGGTCAAGTCGATGAGTTCGGTGTATTCGGCGCAGAGTGGATGCGGTCGCCTTTTGAAGCGGCGAAAAGCGATCTCTGCGTTGAGGACGACCAGAAATGGGTTGAGTGCATCCTCCGATGCACGAGCTCTGTTGCTGGCGAATGCGGGAAGCCGCGGCTTGTTGTTCTCGGAGCCTTCCCTGAGCGCCCCATCAGGACTGACAAGATACATCATGCCGGATAAATCGTCCCCATGCTCGGTGAAAACCGTGAGCGCGCCTCCCTTCTTCTGCAGATAATGACTAGGGTGCCGCAGGACAAGCTCGTACATCGCATCCGTGAATGGGGGCTGATTGAACTAAAAAAAAGATTAGGACCGGCTACGAGGATAGGATCTTACACTTACACGGAAATGTCTCATATAGTCACCATCTCGGTCTTGCCATTCCGCATTCTCCTTCTCTACCAAGGAAATCAGGGATTGGAGAGTCGCCTTGGAGCATGTAACGGCCAAAAACCCAAGTTTATCGAGCGTGTAGTGTAGATTACGGTCCACTGGCTAAAAGTCAGTCGCCTGCGAGACAACCTGGGACACGGCTGACTGACTAGGAGTGAGGTTGGAGGGTGTGTCAAGCGAGAACTTTTGGCGAACAATACCCAAGTCTCTGAGGAGGGTTTCCTGAATCGAGGAATTTTTCAACATGTTCAAAGACTGGAAATGAATTCATCAAGCGCACCACTTCAAATTTCAACGAGGCATCCTTCCGCACGGCATTCACCCAATGGGTCCTCTCAAGGTGGTATCCAGGTTGTTTAGTGATAAAGCAGCCTTCGGCTTGGCTTATTTTCCTGCGTTCTTGTGCAGCCTTCGTACTGGCAGCGCTCGAAACTGATGCGACCGACTGAAGATCCTTGTCGGAATATTCGCGATCCAGAGATTCCAAAGAAAGCTCAGAAACGCCAATAATCTTGGCGTATTTGAATGTAGTAGCAATCCTGCCGTTACGAATGGTGGCCATGATGGGAAGAAGACAAGTGACCGTGTCGGGGATCTTCCCTTATGTACGATCTTTGACGGAATGACAGAAGAGGGTTCCGTCACATGCTCAGGTATCACGCAGTCACGGCTCAATGTTACGTGGGCATTTCGGACCGGATCGTCGTGCTCAGGTTTCACAAGGTCTAGCATTTCAGATCGGATCTTCTTCGTAACTCTAACTCGCAACTGCACATTTGCTTTCTTTCCCCCGCCTACTATCATGTCCTCCGACTCCTCCAACTTGCTCTACTGGATGCACGTCATCCTGGCCTCTAACCGTGGGACACTCATGCAACTCAGAATCATGCCTATTATCACTTCCTGAATGATCATGCAGCTTTTGGCGGATGCGAACCTTATCGATGTGGATTCCAGGCTTAAGGAAGATCAGGCATTGTTCAATGGTGCTCAGAAATGTGAGTGTCATGTCGTCTTGTATCGTGTACATTCCAACCCTGCTTCACCCGTACCCTTCTCTTCTTTTTTCCAACCTCTTCATCGTCTATATATGCACACACGCAAAGAAGCGCATATACTGACTACAATTTCGCAGTCTTCAGTTTCATCATCGTCCTCAGCCAAGCCATAGTCTACATGCTCACAGGGCTCTACGGCGAGCCGTCCGACCACGGGGCCGGGGCCTGCCTCTTACTCATCATTCAGTTCATCGTCACTGCGCTCATCGTGATCATCGCGGGCGAGCTCCTGCAGAAGGGTACGGCCTGGGATTGGGCATCAATCTATTCATTGCAGCCAACATCTCGAGTCGATCGTCTGGCAGGCTTTCTTGCCTCCCTTTGTTACCATCGGCAGAGCGCATTGACGGGCAACGTATTCATTGTGCCGCAGATGCTGGCGACTCGGTTCCCGCAGAACTGGCTGGTTAAGATTTTGGGTGTTTACGAGGTTAGCTCTATTTTCTTTTTTTCCTAAAGATGTTGGGATTTTGGCTGACGTGTTTTCACCGTTCTCTGGCTACTTGTTACATTTTGTTCCCTTCGGTTTCCAGTACCTCTAGGACTGCCTGCAACTTAGCGCCACAGGTGGTATCACATACTACATGTCGCGACCACACACGATCAAAGAACCCATCCTGGACCCAATCCACACGACGATCTACATCGCCTTCATGCTCAGCACGTGTACACTGTTTAGTAAGACGTTGATTGAGATCTCTGGGAGTGGGCCAAGGGATGTGGCGAAGCAGCGGAAGGACGCCCAGGTGAGCTTTGTCTATCTCTGCACGATGGATGGCACACTTATAAATGGCATATGCGATAGATATCTGTCGGTGACTGTCTGCTGTCGGTGGGAGGTGCATATGAAGCTTTGAGTCTAGCATTAGGCTCGTTGAGTGGGGAAGGTGCAGAGTGATGAGGATTGTGGGCTGGATTGTCAGCTGTGAGATGGCTTGTGAATATCCTGCAAAGATGACGTACGTTCCTTGTGTTATTCCCGACGTGTCTTATCCATGACATTCCTTGCATTCAGCGATGAATGACGCTGAGGTCCCATCGTGATGTTTCGACGTCCGCCGAACTTATATCCGCTTTCTTACCTCGCCATTCCATCGACTCGTACCCACCGATGTGATAGAACACCAGCCTCGATTAACACCTCTGGTCCGTGCGTGTACTGCCGCCCCGCTACAAAGATTTTACCTTAACGCAACGTATCGATTTTCGGAAAACTGTGCATTCTCGCATTGCCTGTCGTTCTATCAAACGCCGGATTTGCTTTCATGGGCCAGAAATGGACCTTGCATCGTGGCGATTAGAACATGGGTTTGGCCCTGCCACGACGTATCGATTTCCGGTAAACCTGCATTCGTGCGGCTTCTGTCATCGCGACACATCGCCGTTGAGGAGCAGGCTGACTGGCGACAGGGCATGGGATGGATTATGAATGTCCCGTGAGGATGATATGGCACATGGTACATTTCTTATGTTATTCCTGATGTCTTTTGCCGACAACACTTCTTCTATTCAGTGATTCATGATGTACAAGGCCTATCGCGATGTTTCGACGTCCACCGAATTCACATCCGCCTCCTTAACTCGCCATTCCCACCTTGCATGTGCCACGCATGTCAGGCCGAGCTCTAAACCATGCTCTCGGCCCTCAATCAAATTTCTACCACATACATCGCCTTTCTGCAAGCCAAAAACTCGTTCAGACCGCCGTTAGGGTTCATCGTGCACCACTATCAAGCTATCTCGCAAGTGTTGATGCAACGCATTGTCTTTAGCAAACCGTGGAACCTCGAAACGAACCTGTCGTTCTCCGGCTAAGGGTGGTTACCCGCATTATTCTATGGTTTATTCCTCCCTTATTCATGAAAATTGAGTCGGGGACTGCCTCACTTTCATGAAAGATGCTTCCCTTAAATCTTTTGGTAAATCTCAGAGCTGATTCCATTCGCTGGATTACGCTGACACCCATGCGTAGAGAATGGATGTTAATGTGCTATTGGGTTAGGGTTACGACGACAAAGTTATTTGTTCATCTCGCTATTCATTCTTATGGTAAACTGACCTGTAAATTCTCGCAGAGTATGTGATATGGCAGCCGGGAACTTTTGTAGCTCGATGGATGTATGTTGTGGAGGATTGACGCTGTCAGGGAGGCTGAGGCTGCGGCGGAGGCTTCGGGCACCAGTTGGTGATAGTTAGGTACGGACTGTGATGGGGCTGTAGATAGACCTGTTACGCCCTCCATTGCCCTTCGGGAAGAGTTAACCTCTGCAGAAATATTAGCAAAAGGTGTTAGACCAGTTCAACTACGCTCTTTTTTTCGTGTATAAATAGATTTCATTATCTCTACAACAACAAACGAGATAAAATCCAACAGAAAGAGTATCATTCACATACGCCTGCACGATACAGTCGCCTGGCATTTCCTGATACGATGCAGTGAGGATGCTTACCATACCTTGTTCACATCTGAAGAGAAGGAATCTGTAGTGAGGTTGAAGTATGTCGATTCCAGAGCTGTTGACTCCAGGAGACGTGCTATAAGTACAGTGTCAGTGATTTCAAATTGGTCCGTCAAGGATGGATAAAGTACATGTTGAAGCTGATGGGTGCTGGAACAACGACTGGAATGGTTCTAGGACTCTCGCTAGCCCTTTAGGAAGTGTTCAAATCAGCGATGGAAATGGCGAGAAGGGTAGCAGCAGATGCAAAGAAGTTGACCATGATTTGGGATGCTTTTCCTTCCCTAAAATGTGTTTGCCTTTATACAAAATTCGTGTCCTACAAGCTGGATACTCGAGTATGCATTTTCGTGTTCAATACTAAGTTATTCGGAGTTTGGCTAATGGCGCTGAATTACCGCAGTACAGTCACTGAAGATCACACCATTTGGAAGCTTTCCGAAGGAGATTCTATTGAACGGGGATAATAGTCAGTCATAACAGATATGTACGCTATACATTTGGGTCTGCATGATGTAGGTCAAATAGTACCGCAATGTTAAAACTCGAAGCCAGCCTTAATATCTCTCCAATAAATTGGTTGGTTCTGTGAGAATTGAGATCATAATCTACTCGCCATATGAGTCGGTTTCCAAGTTGATCAAATGGGATAGAAATTTTACATGCGGTTGCTCCATCACATGTGGTTTGAACGAATACGAACGACTATCTTCGCAGCCGGATAAACCAAGAAAATTTAATCGTGTGCGACATTGGTAATTTATCTTCACGTTTGGGCCCATCGCCTTTCAAAAAAATCCGGTCTTTGATTGAAATCGCACTCATCGTTGTTTTTGGTGGCCTATCGCTCTGGCACTGTGGGATTGATCATAAATGAACGATGTTTTTCCCAAAACTCTGGAGTAGGGACGAAGAGCAATTAGAAGTACAAAAAGTCAGGTCCGATCAAATTGACACCGACCATGGACCGATGCAGTAGGGGGTTCCTATAATCCCTGGTCCAGCTTTTGGACTGCCGCCTGTGTGGGCAGGATGTTGCAAAATATTTTCATTGTAAGAATCCATTTTGAAATAACAGCGGAACCATCATCATCCCTACCAGTTGCGTTTGATGGTCCGCATTATGTGGCAATCTCCTCTTCACCGCAAAGAAATTTGATGTTAGGTATCCCAATCCCTCCTTTTGTGCCCAGAAATATTTACCGATTGTAACGAATTTTCAAAATCATATATCCAGAGGGGCGCAGCACATAGCGCGTAGGTATAATATATGATGAGCGTACAAAGATCCACTGCGTAATTCAAGGCAAAATTTGGAATGGAGGAGATCTGTAGTGGTGGGAATGCCGTGAGGTTGGGGGTAGGGGCAGGTACCGCGTTAAGCGCGTAAGGACGTTAGGGTGCCGTCGATAGTCTGTGTTGGCGTTGTCGAGACATTAAGACATCAGCGATGTTGCAGTCATGATTATTCCGGTTATTTAATTGGGCGAGGTCAAGTTCTTGTTGTTGTTTTCATGTCAATTAAGCACCAGGTACGAGCATTTGATAATAATCCATACAAAGAGGGTCACAAAAGAGATTACGAGTCATCAAGCGCAGAGAAAGAATATACTTTTAACAAAGCAGCACCCCATACATGCACAGAATCGAGTCCAGCTCCGTCGATATTAAGTTAGAAGAACGGAGGATCTGGGCAAGAGCTGCCGTTGCGTCTAGACAGTCCCCAACAAGCGGCTTGTATTAATTAGGAACATAGAATGAATAAAGGCGCGGTTAGAGCATAGCAAAAAAAAAAAATTCTAGGTGCGAGAAGAGAAGAGGATGATAAAAAAGTTTACTTCTTAAACAAAAGACGTAGCTGAGATCCGATGTCGGCGAGGGAGCTGGTAAATCGAATACACACCGTACTTCTACGACAATCAACTCATATGCTGATAAAGGCAGAAAGCCGAATATAAGAGGCAAAGGAGATGATATTTGATCCTGGTTCTCTGAATCCAGTCCAACTTGGATGGTAGGTTTCGGCGTATGGCGCTTTACCGCGTGTATATTTGGTGGGTTGTGGTATAAAAGTCGGTAGAGCAGAGACGCAGATATACGATGTGGCCAGCGCGAGCGGCGTTGGAATAGTACTGTGGGGCTAAGCGTGAGTGGCTGAAGAGGCGAAGATATAATGGATCGCTCGTATGACAAAGAGAGCGTGCTGTGTTTGCTCGTATAAGTATTGACGTGGCTATCTTATCTTCGCGACTTGTCACGACTATCACGCACCGCCCAGGTTTTTTCATCCCACTCTTGTCTTTCTCTTGCTCTCTTTAACTCTCTTCGACCGTCCGCGCCAAAGGGCAACCTGGCTTCGCCCATCCCCACCATCTCCACCACCTTGGTTTCTATTTTGCCGAACGCCAAGCTTGAACGGCGAACGCAGCTACCAGCCTGTGCCTTACCATCCTCAGCTTGCGCACATATCATCAGCCACACCCACCACACGACACCTCGAAGAACTGCAAATCGAGCTCGGCCTGCAGCACACCCCGCATCCTCAAGAAGCCCTTCAATCGCTCCATCTCGGCTCAGTACCGCTTCTCGACGCCATACATGACCATGCAGTATAGGTACATGAGCACTTTGAGGTCCAGGACGCGATGCGCTGGCGGCGCAGCGGGTGTGAATAGGCATGGGAATTTGACAAAGACGACGACGACGAGGGACGTATCGTCGTCGTGTACCCCTCCAGCCAGCGCCGCGTCACGCCAGGTCCTCATTCTCGATGAGATATTCACCTGACCAACAACGAACAAACGCGAAAAACGGAAGGCGAGGGGGAGAGATGTGTGTACATGTGCATGGCTTGCATGTGGCGAATAATTGAGGTGATGTTCAAATCGTGGGGGTGTTCGGGCGTGGAGCATAGCGCGTAAAATGAAGCATAGAGAGAGAGAGACCCACAGAGCAAATTCGAACCGAAAATCTGAACGGCCGGGATTTTTAGTTGTGTGGGGTGTTATATGTGTGGGATAGCTAGGGAGTGGCTGCCGCTCCCGCGTCAAGCGTATGGGTGGTGGGTGAGTGAGCGGGCGTAGGATGGCCTAGAGATATCGTCGGTTCGGAAGGGAGGGGTTGCACTCGTTTTATTTTCCCGATATGTCTTTCTTCTTTTCTGTTTTCTCAAGCAGCGTACTAGAGTCTATAAAATCAGGTCACAATCACAAAAGAGCAGGGCATCAAGCCAACGAAGCACCCCGGCACTCGACTCAAAATCCGTCCGTAGAACGGTTACGGAGGAGAGCAGGGGATATCATCGCGTTTATTCAGCACTCGGACTCGCAGGTTCGGACTCGCAGGGTGCGTGTGCTAGTAGAACAAAACAAAAAAGATGTTGTGAAAATAAAGATAAAACCTCGTATCAGAAACGGGACGCATCAAAACCAAATCAAGTAGGGCGACCTGAGAAGCCGAAAGATCCAGGCAAACATTGAAACGATCGACGCAATGCCAAAGCAAGGCGGAGGATGTATAGGGGATAAAAGGGTGAATTTGCACCTGGACTTCGAATCCAATCCGATTCAGTGTACAATGCTTTGGTGCGTGCGGCAATAGGGATTTGAAAAGTAACGGCGGTCGAGCATAAACGATGGAAGGTAAAAGTGCGAACAAAAGGCGGAAGTTGAAAGCTGAAAGTCGAAAAAAGAATTGAAAAAGTGGGGGTGGAGAACAAGGTGAAAGCGCAGACGGAGAGCAGAATGTCGGAGGCGGGTGCCGGAAGCGGTGTGCGATCAGATCAATATCAATTCACAACATCACGCGTCAACGGGCAACCTCCTGTCACCAAACCCCCATCATCTCTGCTACCAGTCTGTGCCTCACCATCCTCAGCCCACGCCCACGTCCTCGGTCATACCCACCATGCGACCCCTCTAAGAACTACACATTAAGCTCTGCCTCCGACATGCCCTTCATCCCCAAGAAGCCCTGGATGTCGCAGAGGCAGCGGCGCTCGCCATCAGGGGCGGGCATTTGACGAAGACAGCGACAACAAGGGACGTGAGGGAGAGGAAGACGATGGCTTAACCGCGACAGGAATAGGTATGTGCGAGGGCTTTAGCTTGAGTGTTCAGTTCCTCAACCTCGTCCGGCCTTTCTTACACATACTACCAGAAGTTTCCTCACCTGATCGCAAAGTACGTTTCCTTTCTTTAAGCCCCAAACAACGCGTACTGATTCTCATATCACAAGGTCCCATTCAACCAAAAAGTACTATTGACGGCGGAAACACCTTATCTTCCTGCGGTGCTCGCAAGTGCCCCTGTACGGTATCATGCCCTCCGACTCGTCCAACCCGCTTTACTGGATGCGCGTCATCCTCGCCTCTAACCGTGGACCGCTCATGGAACTCGGTATCAGACCGATTATCACTTATGGAATGATCATGCAGCTTTTGGTAGGTGCGAATCTTATCAATGTGGATTTCAGATTTCAGTCTTAAGGGGGATCGGGCGTTGTTCAGTGCTGCTCAGAAACGTGAATGTCGTCTTGTGTCATGTACATTCCATCCCTCCTCCATCCACACCCTTCTCTCCAATCTCTTCACCATTCACACATTCATACGCACGAAGAAGCACACATACTGACTAAAATGTCACAGTACACGCTCTCATTATTGCCCTCGGCCAAGCGACCGTCTACGTGCTCAAGGCCAGCCCTCGGACCTCAGCACAGGCGTCTGCCTCTTGCTGATCATCCAACTCATCATTGCCGCAGTCATCGTGAACCTCCCGGACGAGCTCCTGCGGAAGGAGAGTACGGCTTCGGATTGGGCATCAACCCTTCCCTCACCAACTAGGTCATGGCCGGCCACCGCGAAGGCTCGATGTAGGAGCTTAAACGGGTCATCCCAACGTCTGTATTTTGTATCCCTCTCCTCCTCTCCTTCCCTTCCCCTTCCTCTTCTCCCTCGTTGAGAGCATATTAAATCGGATTGTAATTGTGGTGATGCGTGCGCGCGTTGGGTGGAGGGGAGTGGCAGAGAATGGTTTGTGGGTAGCAGGATACGATATAGTATTCATTATCCTTCGCCTTGATTTGGCGTCCGAGTCAATTGTGTGTATGCGCCCACGCACCTGCGTTTCTTGATTGTGTGCTGCTGCTCTGTGCTGCTGCCACCTGCACCTAGAGTGCATTTTTTTGTCTTTCCGAGCCATCCGGATTGGGGGTTGAGGTTGGGCTTGGGCTTATAAGTGAATGCGTACGCTTTTTTTGTCGTGGTCATTGTGCTCATTTCATTCTACTACTACATGCCAGCTCAAGTGCTGAGTAAAGGAGATGACATCCCCTACGCCCTTCCGTAACCGTTCTACAGACGGAGTTTGAGTCAAGTGCTGGGGTACTTCGTGTTTATTCCTTCTCGCACGCTGAACTGTGACCCTCTTTGCGAATGCGAATTGATTTTTGATTCATGTATTTGGATTCTAGTACGCCCCCTGAAAACACGAAAAGAAGAAGAAATACCAAACAAATAAAACGACTACAACCACCCCTCGCTTGCGACCGATGCCCTATTGATGTCTTGATGTCTCGACGACTCCAAAGACACCCTACACCCAGTGCCTGCCAACCCCATACGCTTGACGCGGCACCTGCACCCCATTCCCATCCTTAGCCCACTCACCCACCCACTAAAGATCTCGCCGTTCGGATTTTATTGCATTCGAGCACGCTGTGGGTTTTCTTATGCTTCCTTCCCCCATTTCCACCTACGCTTTAATTACGCGCTACGTACTACACATGATCTGGATATCACAACGATTATTCCGCCACATGCAACGCATGCACCACCCTACCCATATATCGTGCTCTCTCTCGTCTCTTCGGCTCGCTGTTGGCTCTTGGTGAGGTGACGGTCTCATCCAGGAGCTAGGACCGATGCCAATTTTGCTCGAGGGAACACACATACAGGCAGGCAGGCAATTGACGAGATAAGAGATGACACGAGCTTTTTATTTTTTGTACTGGTGCTGGTACTGTAGATAAAATAATTACATACCTACACACATAGTTAGCACGAGTTTAGGTTATTGAATACCTTGAGCCTTTATGTTCAATTGATTTCTACGCTAGTTCATTTCTCTTGCAGGCTATCACCCCATCATTGCATTACCTTCCGAATATATGCCCACACCCGAACTATGTATTCTCGCATGGCCGATCGCTTTGCCTTGCCGAGCTCCTGCACATCCTCATCGCTTGAAAAAATGGATCCATCGACGTAAAAAATTCCGCGTATCGTGTTGTTGTTGTCATCTAGGTCATAGGCCGTGTAACAATAATCAACATAGTCACTTGAGTCATTTGGATATCCACTCCAGTTGATGATGATTTTGAACGGTGAAGGACTTGACCCTTTAAATTTCAGCAAATAGTTGCGGACTGCTGCAAACAAGATCTGTACCCGATGGCGCACATTGGCTCCCGGTCTTCCTAGGCTGAAGGTAAGATTCTGTTTGCCGAGCAAATTGACTAGCTCGGCCGAGTACCTGGCCTTGGACAATATGAATACAAAAGCATCCCAGATAAAGTCCCACTGGTTGCCCTGAAATGGGTGCGGATAAATGGCCTTTGTTTCATCCCAAGCCCTGACTGCAAACTCCACCACGAACACCGCAGCTGTAGTATACATCAATTGATCTACAGCGTGCGCTTCTGCTCGTGATGGGTCATTTAAAAATTCTGCCACCATTCGTAGCCATGGGGTACTAGTAGTTCTGGCAGAAAATCCGTCCAATAAAGGCCGTCGCCGCCAACCGACCACCTCGATATGATAGAAAGATGCATCAAAGAGGATACCTGGCACATAGGCTGGGACGTTGGCAGGTGGGGATGACAGAATACTAATTGTGAGAAAAGTGACTGTTCGATGATATTTGAGTATCCCACTGGCACAGACAGCAGTCCAAAAATCAACACGAGGGCTCCTGGGAATAAATGCCAGGCATCTGCGTAATTCGTGATCCAAGATACTTCGATGGTGGAGATAGAGCTCTTCCGTTTGCTTAAATTGCTTGATTGGAGTCAAAATACATTGTTTCCAATATCTTTTTAAAAAAAGTAGACATACCGACGTTTTCAGAAAATGTACAAACATTGCAGGATCGCTACTCAAATCGTCACTCAAACTGAGTGCATAAGTTGTCCAGTGCTGAACATAGGGCACATGGAAAACCTTCTCCCGAAGAGTAGTGTTGTCATGCAGAGGGCCTGCCAGACGAAGATGACTCAAGAGTGACCGGTAGGCAAGATTTGGTAGAGGTGTCGCCATGTCAAGTACTAGATATAAAATAAACTGAAGCTTAGAAATTATTTGTAAGGGAGCGATCAGTGCTTACATTCAATGGCAGAAATACAGAAATAGGCGGCTTCCTCATGCATCTTACTGGGATCTATGAAAAATTGACGAGATCGGGTTGGATCGATGAGGAAGTCAGTAAATGAGGCATGAAGAAATTTGATGGGCATGTAGTTATGTGATGCATCCACAACAGACAATAAATCAATAAGGAGGAGCTGAACAGTGCCCGGGGTAAGTTGCATAAACTCCTCCAGATTATTGACTGTCTGAGGCTCAATCCAAACTTTGGTCGATACAAGAGCCATCCCTAGAATTCGCAAGACTGCTTTGACATCTTTCACGTTAGAAAGGATATTGATATATAGTGCATCAAGTTGTGCATATGGCCTATCGTCGTTGACCGGAAGGAGGCCTTGGATGACTTTGAGGCAATTGAGTGGATTGCATTTAGGAGAAGACACATATCTGATAACCGTGGCTGCATAGATGAATTGACCTGATGATTTTATGACCAATTCGGCGATGTCTCCCTCCGATGGCCATGAATCTGGAAGATGGGTACGCATGATGTGCGTCTTTCGTATGTCACGAAAAGAGTCTGTCAGATATAGCCTGATATCCTCGTCTGGTTGGTAAGTGTCGTCGAGTGCAAGATGAAAAGTCAGATTGTACAGAGGGGCGACAGAAAATAATGTGGTGAGATGATACTCTGGTCGGCTGGCAATAAGAAGCCTGAAGGGGAGAGCCGATGGATGATGTTGGAGTGCACTTGAGATGGTGTTTAAAATAGTGCTCTGAATGTCCACTCCATTACATTCGTCGAGACCATCTATGATGATTAGGCTGGGAAACGGTGTTGCAGATGTGAAGCGCCCAGCCCTGGAAAGCTGAAGAAGAGGGTCGAGGATCAGTGTTTGGAATTGTGTTTGGAAATTGAGCTGAAAGATAGCAGGATTTTTATCTATAGCGCCCTCGATTATCGCCCTCGATTCCGGTATGTTCAATGAAACCTGATATGCCAACGTGGCTACGAGCACCTTGGCATTATTTCGCCTGGGATCCGACCTGGAGAAGAAGAAGCTGGCGAGAAGGCCATTCTCTGCAGCGCATAGTTCTGCGAAAGTCTGGGCAACGGCTGATTTGCCTGCACCTGCAGGACCATATAACCACAGAGCCAACATATTCCATCCTAACTGTCCAATAAACCACTCCATGAGTTTCTGTAAAACGGCTGTACGAGTATTTGAATGGCATTTGGGTGGGTCAAATCGCTCGCCCGAATTATGCAGCGCGCCGAGAGATGCAGCCTCCATCAACCGATCTATTGCTGCAAACATGAAATCAAGGTGAGCGTGGGTCCAGACGTGGAGATGTACATACCAGTCTTGCTCGCGTTATTGATATTGAGTAATGATGGACCATGCTGGTGCCGGTGCTGCGCAAATGTTCCTCCATTTATAACAATATTACTCGTATTTTCAAACATTGTAATGGTAGTTGAGGCAAGCTATGAGTGAATAGAGACGATGTGGGTGGGTTAGTAGTTGATGCTGGGGAGAGCAAGGAATGGTGTCCGTTAATCAATACAATGAGAGTGATATCAACGGGGGATAAGCCGTAGGATGACCAACGATTACGCTGTTCTGTGTCAATATGGCTGTGCTTGAGGCTTGAAGCTTCACAGCTTGTCCGTTATTTTTGGGTAGGCTCATGATAGAGCCACAGGTCTAATTTCTATGTCAAACCTGTGCAACTGCTCGTGAGTGAACCACTGACCGTGGCATGTTGTGCACTGCACACTAGTTATAAATGCTGAAGGTCTATGTAATATGTATAATTGGGACTAATAATAGTCCTGGGGACAATGCACCGTGCCTATCACCACTATAAGATTTCCGTTTAATGTAGTTGGCATATGTGAACACAGCGGTTTAGTATGAACAGAACCTGATATCTTCGTAATTTTCGACTCCTACATTCATAAAAACAAAGAAGAAGGTAAGTGGCATGGATAAGCTACAAGTATAAGAAGGGGAAGATAATCGAGGAAGTTTGGACGCCGAGTGTTATTAACATTGGAGATCGCTGTTCCACAATACTGCAACGTCTAATCGGTCGGTGTGGCCTTCTATCTGGGACTTGGGCTGACACTAAAGTCTAAAGTAATATGAGAGGAGCAAGGCCAGACAATCAATGGGATTAAGAAGGTATATGGAAGTCAAAGGAAGTGTGTCTGCTTGTTGCCATGAAATGAGAATATGGTGCAATAAAGCACCTTTTACCCCATTACGACCGACGAAACAGATGGGCGCTGAAGGTGAGTTCTGCGTGCAGAGAACCCACGAACATCAGTGCATCATTTATTGAGTAGAACCATGGATGAGTGAGGTTGCTTTTTTAACGTGGCAGCCGCAGTATGAGGACGTGGAGAGTAGAGTCACGAGTACCTGCTGGAATGGAACTCTCCAGTGGGGTGTACGGACTCTCGAAGTATCAAGCATGAGATGGAAAATACAGCCTAGACTTCTCAGAGAGATCTGAGTTTTGAGCTGCAAGGTTTTTTGAGTCGCTGGAATACTCACGATGGATGGGACACATGTGGGTACTATCCGAAGCGCGACCCGAGGCTATATGCTACATGACGAGAGCAGAAGTTGATTTTTCCTATATCATGCATATATGGCGAATATGTTCCGGACCTGCTGCATTGAAAGAACATATTTTAGGGGTCGCTTAATTTGGCGTCCATATGTATGCCGTTCAGTGAGACGAGCTTGGAAAGAGAAAACAGGTGGCTCAGCACAGAGAGCCGATTGACGCCATATGAGTCTAGAGTCAGAGTCGTGCGTTAAAACACAAGTATCAGAGTCTTGAGGCATGGTTCTCACCGACTTCATTCGTCACACCTGCGAATGGCACGTGGATACAAGAGAGCCAGGGAAGAAGTTGAGCCATGAGGAGAGGAGATCGGACGGGGGTGTTTTTACCCCGATGGCTTAAGCTTTTCCGTTTAGTTATACAGTAGCCCAATTGGCAGGTACGCATTTGAGCGGTAGAGTGGGAGAATTCGGGAGGTATGTCTAAGACGAATTATCGAGGATAATGTGATCTTCAGTCTCCACCCATGGGTCATCAAGTGCTCTCATGAGAACTACCAGCCGATAGATGGTGTTGGGATAGTAGGCGCTTGATTGATATCATAATCAAGAACATCAGAGCAGTTATGTCGAGAAAGGCGATTCAGACAAAGGCGAATGAGGTTACGCTGGTGATTTGATCCTGGTAGACTTAGTGGATCGGGGGGTATCGACTCGGAGGGGAGAGCAAGGGAGTCGAGCAAAGGAAAGTATAAATAAGTATAAACCCAAGCGGCATTTCAGTCAAAATTTTCAGTAACTGCCAATGAGCGGAGTCCTTGGCTACAATACAAAATACAACACGCAACGCAAACAGCTGAATATTGAATGGATGCGTCAACCGAATCTGGTTTTCTTTCCCTCAAACTTCAAACGCCAACACGTTCGAACTTGCTTACGTACCTCACACCTTACGAAAACGCAAATTGTAAAATTCCTCCCGATCCCTCTTCCCATCCATCCACCCACCTACTTTCACTCGCCTTCACGCACCGACAGTTCAAACGCCCCCTTAAAAATGGGCCCATAACTGTAGCTCTTTTTGTATACAGATAACGAACAAACGAACGGAAACTATAGAAGGGAAATGAAGGAGATCAGAGGAATGCGTGGATGGATGGGCGGTGTGCCCCATGGCGTATGATGCTTTCGGCTGATGTATTGGTGGGTAGGGAAGTGAAAAAGAGAAGAAAGAAGTCAAGATGAAGTCAAAGTGGGAGGTGAAGGGCAGTGGAAAATGGGCACTGGAGGATAATCGATAAATGGTGGAAGGGAAGATAAAATTGCAAAGAAAATGGGGGGATGTAAAAGTTGAAATTTGAAAACAAAAAATGAGGGTTTGAGAACAAAGTAAAAGCGCAGAGGGAGGGGTCGGATGTCGGAAGTCGGAAGGAACACGATAAAGAGGAAAAAGGAAAGGGACTGGCAGGAGGGAGGGATAAGCGGGAGTATGGAGGGTGTGAACGTGAACCTAAAGAAAGCAAATACCAAAAGCTCAGAAATCCATCCCCATTCAAAAAGTATACAATGCACGCACTGACCCTCACTCGAATCCACACCCAAAACCCTCGATAATCTATCCCAGAATACCAATCCGCAACCGAGGATACATATACTCCTCCATCTCCTGCGCGCAACCCTCGCTATCTTCAGTAGCAGCCTACGCACACGTTCTCAGCCCGCTTAAGCCCCTCCTTAATCCTTTTTTCCATTGCAACAACCTGACCGAACGCCGCCGGACCCCTTGCGCGATCATGTACGGTGTGGGTAGCACAGCTCGGCGCTGGCGTGCCGATCTGGAGACAGACATGGGTTCGGGGGAGAGTGAGGGAAGGGAGGATCGGATGGGGCGGGCGGGGATCTGGGCGTTGTTGGGGGAAGGAGCAGTGACAGAAGCATGTTGTTGCTGACCGAGCTGGATCTTGCGCATCTTACGCTCGACCTCGTCCATCCTCCTCTTCTTGTTCTGTTGATTGCTCCTCATCCTATATACACACACAACGCGACCCCTCGAAGAACTGTAAATCATTCTCCTATCCTCATCCTCCTCATCCTCTCATACGGCCCCTCGAAAAACTGTACATCGAACTCCAGGCCCAGTACACTCTGCATCCTCAAAAAGCCCTTCGGCAGGATCGTGAGGAGCGCGTCTTGTACTTCAAGCTCCGTAATGCACTGTCTATGCTCGGCAATTGGGAGCATGCTGTTGAAACACGGAAAGATGTGGTTGGAATCGTCGTCCTTCGCGGTAGCGGAGTTGTCGTCGACGACGAGGGGGAAGCGGCCGAAGAAACTTAAGCTCTGAGCACCCAGCGACACGGATTCCAGATCCACAGCGATACTTCAAATACGAGGCTAAAGTTGTACGCGAAGCCAACGTCGAAGGTGAAGTCGTGACGTCATCGTCATTATTCTCCACACTAACAGCAGGCGCAAAGACGTCGCAGAGGCAGCGGCAGCAGTGCGCGGCATCTTGGCTCTATACCGCTTCTCGGCGCGTATATGACGGTGCGGTGGAGGTCTACGAGTACTTTAACGTCCGAGGACGGGATGTGCTGGCGGCGCGACGAGTGTGGGTAGGGGCGGGCATCTGGCGAAGACGAAGACAAGGAGGAGGAACGTGAGGGACAGGAAGAAGAGGGCTCTTAACCGCGGCAGGCGTCGGGTTGCATGGGTTAGGGTTAGGTACAGGCTTAGCTGTTCCGGGGACCACGAGCGGGACGGAGATGCCGAGTACGGCGGAGACCGCGGCGAATACGGCGGGGGTTCAAAGATCAGGCCCAGGTCTTTCCCCTTCAACTGCAGCTGTTGCTTCGCATCTTACAGCAATAACGCCAACGCCGTGAGCGATAAACGGTCCAACTACTGCTTCTCCGCGGCGTTGGGCATGAGCAGGTACGAACACTCGGGGTGCTGCTGGTGACCGTACCGTTATTGTATTCTCTCTCCTCTTACAGCGTCCAGTTACGTTTACCAAACTCATCCGGCCTTTCTTACTGATAGTACCATAAGTTTTTTCACCCGATCGCAAAGTATATTTTCCTTCCGTTGTTAACCCCTATACAACACGTACTGACCCTCATACCACAAGGCTGCGTTCAACCAAAAAACACTATGGACAGCGGTAACACTCCTTATCATCCCGGTGTGCTCCCACGTGCCCCAGTTTGGTATTATGTCCTCCGACTCTTCCAACCCGCTCTACTGTATGCGGGTCATCCTCGCCTCTAAACGTGGAACGCTCATGGAATTCGGTATCACACCTGTTATCATTTCGGGAATGATTATGCAACATTTGGTGGGTGCGAATCTTATCGATGTCGATTTCAGTCTTAAGGAAGATTGCGCGTTCAGTGGTGCTCATAAACGTGAGTTTCGTGTTGTATTATGTCGTGTACATTCCAACTCTCCTCCATCCACTCCCCTCTCTTTCTTTTCTTCAATGTCATCATCATCTATATATGCGCACGCGCAAAGAACAAATACTGAATAATTTTTGCAGTCTTCGTTCTCATCATCGTACTTGGCCAAGTGACCGTCTATGTGCTCACAGGGCTCTACGGCCAGCCGTCGGACCTCGGGGCCAAGGTCTGCCTATAGCTGATCATCCAGCTCATCGTCGCTGAGCTGATCCTGCAGATGGGGTACGGTCTCAGATTGTACATCAACCTGTTTATTGCAACCAACGTCTGTGAGTCGATCGTGTGGAAGACATTCTCCCCTACCACTGTGAACATCGGCTAGACGAGGCTCCCGCGGAACTTGTGGGTTAAGATTTTATGTGTTTGGGAGGTTAGTTTGTGTTCTTTTTTCTAAGGATGTTGTTATTTTGGCTGACTTTTTCACCGTTCTGTTGCTCCCTGTTACCTTCCCTCTGAACTACAGCCCATTGAAGACTCGCCGCAACTGCGCATGACAGGCGGGATCGCATACTACATGTCGCCACCGCACACGCTCAAGGAAGCCGTCCTAGACCCAATCCACACGCGATCTACATCGTCTTCATGCTGAGTGTATGTGCGCTTTTTAGTAAGTTTTCTTATCGCTCATATGCGTTGGGTTTTCCAGTCCTTATTTGCACGTCCCCAATGCCACGCCACGCCCACACCACGTATCTATCCATCCCCTCCATTCCTTTTGTTTTCTTCTCCGCATCTTCCCTCTATTCGTATTTAGAGTTTAACCTGCATGCTAATTCCCTCCCGCACCAACCAGGTCATGGCCAGCCATCGCGAAGGCTCGATGCACAAGGAGCTGAAGCACATGATCCCGGCCGCAGCTGCATTCGGCGGAACCATCCTAGGCTTGCTCTCTGTCGCGGCGGACTCTCAGGAGCCATTGGGAGCGACACGGGGATCTTGATAGCTGTTATTATTATGTATAGCTGTGAGTTTTTATTTTTCGTGTTTTCGCCTTTTTTTCCTCATTTCTATGGAGAGAGAGAGGGTGGTCGCTGATTTGATTTGGATGGTTTTTTATTTGTTTGTTTTGGGTGTACACTGGGAGATCAGCATGCGTGAATCGGGCGGGCCTGAGATGGCTGTATTTGGCGATCCAGTGCTATAACTTAAATAATCGACATCGACATCTCCTTCCGCACACTCGCTCTACATACCCAGCCTACCGCTTTCGCCTTTGCTTTCCCGACGCGTTTATTTCGCATCCCACTTCCCTCTCCTCCTTCCTTTTCTTTCCCTTCTTTCTCATTGATAGCATACTAAATCGGGTTGCAATTGTGGTGGTGCGTGCGTGCATGGTGGGTGGATGGTGAATGCAGTGTAGATAAGGTGAAGACGTTCGCGTTATGTCTTACAGTTATAGCTTATAATTCATTACGTCCCCTCGAACTTTGAGAGTGATTTTTTAAGAAATAAAAATAAAAAATGACACAAAACAAAACAAAGAAGGCTAGTGTTTATTTTTTGGTGAGGTCCATAAGCAAGTTCGAACGTGAAGTTTGAGGGGAAAAAAACCAGATTCGGTCGACACGTCCTTTCAATTGTTTGTGTTGCGGCACTTGAGTTGTAGGCAAAGACTCCGTTGCATGCTCGTTGCTCGTTGGCAGTTACTGAGCTCTGGCTGAAATGTCGCTTGGCTTTATACTTTCCTTCGTTCGACTCCCTTGCTCTCCCCTCCTAGTCGATACCCCCTTCCAGCCTCAAATACACTAAGACTACCTGCGAATTGGGGTACTGTATAGATAACGCGAAAAGCTTGAGTCATCGGCGGAATAACACCCTCTCCTCATCACTCCACCCCTTCCCTGCCTCTCTTGTATGCACCTGCCATTCGCAGGTTTCAGCAGGCATGATGGATGCAATCAGCGAGGACCATGTCCCGAGACACTGATACCTGTGTGTTATCGCACGACTCTGACTCTAGACTCGCGTGGTGTCGATCAGCTCTTGTTCCTTCAATGCAGCACGCCCAGAATGGCATGTTCGTCATATATGCATGATGTAGTAAAACTCTGCGCACGTCGTGTAGCATATAGCCATGGGTCGCTTCGAATATTATTCACATTCGTCTCATTCATCGTAAGTATTCCACTCACTCTAAACATTTTGTAGCTCCAAACTCAGATCTCTCTGACGAGATTAGGCTGTTTTTTATATCCCATGCTTGGTTTTTCGAGATTCCATACACCCTGTTCGAGAGTTTCATTCCAGCAGGTACTCGCGACCCTATTCTCCTCGTACTCATGCTGTGGCCGCGGCGTCAAAGAAACGACCTCACCCATCCACAGTTCCACTCATCAAATGATGCACTGACGTTCGTGGGTTCTCTGCACGCAGACCTCGCCCTCATCACGTATCTGTTTCATTGGTTGTAATTTGATAAAGGGCGCTTCATTGCACCATATCATTCTCATTTCCTAGCAGACACTCTTTCCACGAATTCCGTATATCTGCTCAATCCCATTGACAGCCCTACTTTGCTCCTCTCCTAGCCCTTACTTTTGTTCCCCTTATCATTCATTCGTTGTCATTGAATAAAGGGCCTTCAGCTTGATATCCACTTACTGTATTACTTTATCATCAACCCAGGCCCCAGATAGAAGGCCACACCAGCCGATTAGACGTCGCAGCATCGGGGAATAGCTATCAAGTGCGCTCGAGTGTTAATAACACTCGGCGTCCAATCTTCCTCAATCATCTTCCCTTTCTTATACCTGCAGCCTATCCTTTTCACTTACCTTCCTCCGGATATTACAAGTGTAGGCGTCAAAAATTAGATAGATCGGCAATATCAGGCTCGATTCGTACTAAATCGCAGTGTTCACATATGCTAACTAGATGACACGGAAATCTTGCAGTGCTAGGCACGATGCACTGTCCCCACCACTATTATTAGTTTCAATATTAAATCTTACGTAGACTTTCAGCGTTCGTAACTCTTGTGTTGTGCGCAACATGCCACGGTCCCCATGATTTAATACAGGTTCGACATAGAAATCCCGCGGGAGCTTTGTATCACGAGCCTACCCAAAAATAACGGACAGGCTGTGAAGCACAGCCATATTCATACAGAACGGCATACTTGTTGGGTATGCCACGGCTTGTCCCCTCTTGATATCACTCCCATCGCACTAATCAACAGACATCATTCCTTACTTTGCCCAGCATCAACTATCAACCTACCCACATCGTCTCTACTCATTCATAGCTCACCCCAACTGCAAGCACAATGTTCGAAAATACGAGAAATATTATTATAAATGGAGGAACATTTGCGGAGCACCAGCACCAGCACCAGCATGGTCCATCATCGCTCAATATCAATAATGCGAGCAAGACTGGTATGTACATCTGCTCGTCTAGAACCATGCTCACTTCGGTTTCATGTTTACAGCGATAGATCGGTTGATGGAGGCTTCATCTCTTGGCGCGCTGCATAACTCGGGCGAGCGATTCAACCCGCCCAAATGCCATCCAAAAACTCGTATCGCCGTCCTCCAGAATCTCATGAATTGGGTAATTGGGGAGTTTGGATGGGATAACTTGGTGCTTTGGCTGTATGGGCCGGCAGGCGCAGGGAAATCGGCGATTGCACAGACCTTCGCAGAGCTATGCGCCGCAAAGAAAGGCCTTCTTGCCAGTTTCTTTTTCTCTAGGTCAGATTCCAAGAGAAACAACGAAAAGGCTTTCATTGCGACGTTGGTCTATCAATTGTGGTTACACATTCCTGAATCCCGGCCAGTAGTCGAAGCAGCTATCAACAATAATCCGGCAATTTTTCAGCTCAATTTCGATACACAATTTCGCACATTGTTCTTCGATCCTCTTCTTCACCTGTCCTGCGCAGGCCGCTTCACATCTGGGACACTGTATCCCAACCTAATTATCATAGATGGTCTGGACGAGTGCAAAGGCGCAGACGTTCAGATCACCATTTTGCATACCATCTCAAATGTACTCCAGCGTCATCGTTCGACTCTTCCATTCAGGTTTCTTCTCGCCAGCAGGCCAGAATATCATCTCACCACATCATTTTCTGTCGCCCCTCTCCATAGTCTGACTTTTCGTCTCGCACTCGACGACACATACGAGCCAGACGAGGATATCTGGCTGTATCTGACAGACTCGTTTTGTGGCATACGAAATACGCATATCATGCGCGCCCATCTTCCGGATTCATGGCCATCGGAGGAGGACATCTCAAATTTGGTCGCAAAATCATCAGGTCAATTTATCTACGCAGCCACAGTCATCAGATATGTGTCTTCTCCTCGACATAATCCACTTGATCGCCTCAAAGTCGTTCAAGGCCTCCTTCCGATCAATGACGATAGGCCATACGCGCAACTTGATGCTCTTTATATCAATATCTTTTCTGAGGCGGCAGATATCAAAGCAGTCTTGCGAATTCTAGGGATGGCTTTTGTATTGACCAATATTAATATGGATATTCTCATTGAGCCTCTGGGAGTGAGCGATCTGGAGAAGTTTATGCAACTTACCCCGGGCACTGTCCAGCTCCTCCTCATTGATCTATTGTCCGTTGCGGATGCCTCAAATAACGAGAAGCCCATCAAGTTTTTACATGCCTCGTTCACTGACTTCCTCGTCGATCCAACCCGGTCTCGTCAGTTTTTCGTTGATCCCACTAAAAGGCACGAGGAAGCTGCCCATTTCTGTATTTCTGCCATTGAATGTACGCACTGATCACTCTCTTACAAATTTATTTCTGAGCTTCAGTTTATTTCATATATAGCACTTGACATAGCCATACCGCTGCAAGATTATGCGTACCGGTCGCTCTTGAGACATCTTCGACTGGCAGGCCCTCTGCATGACAATGCTACTCTTCGGGAGAAGATATTCAAGGTGCCCTATGTTCAGCACTGGACAACCTATGTGTCCACATCAATGGATAGACATTTAAAATATCGCAGCTTTTTGAGTGAGGATCCTGGAATGTTTCTACAATTTCTGCGAACGTCGGTACGTCTATTTTTAAAGATATGGCAATCAAAGTATTTTGACTCCAAACCAAGCAATTTAAGCAAACAGAAGCGCTCTATCTCCACCATCGAGGTATTTTTGATCAAAAATTACACAGATCCCTGGAATTGATTGCAATGAGCACTTGTCTGGCTTTTTGGACCGCTGTCAGTGCCAGCGGGATACTCGAGTCCTATCGAATGGTCTCTTTGCAGACATTTCGGGCTCTCTCAGACTCATTAGCAGGCGACGACTCGGCTTCTGTGCCTGGTTTCCTCTTTTCTGCATCACTCGATCAAATCAAGGTGGGCAGTGAGCGGCGACAATTTGCATGGTACGACCTTCATCGCATAACGGGTACCCCATATGTACGGATGGTGACGGAATTTCTAAATGATCCGTCACGAGCAGGACCACGCGTTGTAGATGAATTAACGTATACTACGGCTGCGATGTTCGTGGTCGAGCTTGCAGTCAGGGGTGGGAATAGGATAAAGTCCATTTCTTTGCACCCATATATGCACGAACTGTGGAACATCGTCTGGGACGCTTTTGCATTCATACTGTCAAAGGCCGGGTACTCGGCCGAGCTAGTCAATTTGCTCGACCAACAGAACCTCACCTTCAACCTAGGAAAACCAGGAACCAATGCGTACCATCGGGTACAGACCTTGCTTGGAGCAGTCCGCAACTATTTGCTGAAATTCAAAGGGTCGAGTCCTTCTCCATTCAAGATTATCATCAACTGGACAGAATATCACAGTGACTCTGTTGGTAATTGTTTCACGGTCGATAACCTAGATGACAACAACATAATACACCGAATTATTTACGTCGATGAATCCATGTTTCGACCGACGAGGATGTGCAGGAGCCCGCCGGGTAAAAGGGATCGGCCATGCGGGAATACATAGTTTGGGCGTACACGTATATTCGGAATGTGCTGTGGGGTTAACATGCGAAAGGAAAATGCACAAGTGTAGATACTAGAATATCCCACTGTATGGTGAAACTAATAACGATATTTGACCCCTCCGGAACCGACTGAGTCACTGGGACCATAGGTTGGGATAGACGTTGAAGCCAATAACGCAACCGTACATTCATTTGCACACAGCACGAACCCCGAATCAGTGATTACCATTCAAACCGAAGCCTGCTGGCTGAAGGCCGATGCGCTCAGTCCTCTTTTCTCCTCTACTCTTTAAAGTTGCCTGTAAGCCTGATGGCCCACTGCTTCATATACAGTCCAAGCAACTAGATACTAGAGTGTATTTATAGTGCCATCTTTAATTGCTTGTCAGATTGGCATGACTAGCTTACATCGCCTCAAGGCTACTTGTATCACACATACCAGTATTCAATCAATGAACCAATACCTTATTCTTTCAAATCGATTGAACACAAAATGGTATTCGATACCCTAAAATTTCGCTAGATAACCATGTATGTATGAATTTTATCTACAGTACAGTACCAGTACAAAAAAACCCTCCCGGCTTGTTTTCGCCTGCCTGCCTGTATGTAAAGATGTGGGTCGTTATCATGTGTTAAATTTTCTTAATATTCTCATCGTCGTCGTGTTCCCTCGAGCCCAATCGGCGTTGGTCCTAGCTCCTGGATGAGATTGTTACCTCACCAAGAGCGAACAGCGAGCACAGGAGATAAGAGAGAGCACAATAAATAGGTAGGGTGGTGCATGGTTTGCATGTGGTGGAATAATTGTCGTAATATCCAGACTGTGTGTAGCATGTAGCGTGTCAGCTGAAGCGTAGTTAAAACGGAGGTGAGAATATGGGAATGGGGCATAAGAAGACCCACAGTGCGCTCGAATGTAATAAAATCTGAACAGCGGGATCTTTGGTGTGTGGTGTGTGGGTGTCGTGCGGGGGGTTAAGCCAAGCATGAGGATACAGGTGTGAGTGTCGCATCAAGCGCATGGGTTCGAGACTCGGTCGGAAGCGGGGTTGCAAACGTTTTATTTGTTCGGTATGTCCTCTTTTCGTGTTTTCGGGGGGCGTACTAGACTTCAAAACCATAAATTAAAAACCAAATCAAAATTGCAAACAGGTCACAAGCGAGCGAGCGAAAAAGAATAAACATGAAGCATCCCTGCACTCGACTCAAAGTCTGTCTGTAGAACGGAGGAGAAATGCAGAGGATATCATCGCTTTTATTCGGTACTCGGGTTCGCGTGTAGTAGAACCAGATGAGAATAATAGCCACAACAACACGAAGCACGCGCATTCACATACCGACCCAAACCCAACCCCCAACCTGTACGACTCGAGAAGTCAAAGAAATCAACTCCAGGTGCAGGCGGCAGCAGCACGGTGCAGCGGCATACAATCAAGAAGTACAATCGATTGACTCGGACGCCAAATCAAGGCGGAGTACCGTAGTAGTGATGAATAGGAGAACGGAAGGGGAGTGGTTGGACGGTGTGCTCCAGCACGTATGATGCTTAATGGGTGTGGTATTGGTGGGTTGGGAAGTGCAAGAACAAAAAAAGTGAAGGTGAAGTTGCAGTACTTCATGAGCAGAAACACGATTATTTATGACATTGGCACAACAGCGCGGCGCCGGCATGCCAACCTGGAGACATACATGGGTTCGGGCAGAGTAGTGGAGGGGAAGATCAGATGGTGCGGGCTGGCACTTGAGCTGGTAGTACCTGATCTTGGGATGGAGTAGGGACGTAGACGGGAGCGGGTAGTTGCTGCCCCAGCTGGATCTCGCGCATCTCGCGTTCAACCTCGTCCTCCGCTTCTTCTCTTGTCTGCTCCTCATCCGACGCACACCCACCATGCGACCCCTCGAAGAACTCCACATCGAGCTCTGCCTCCAAGGCACCCTGCATCCTCAAGAAGCCCTTCAATCGAGTACTTCGAGCTCTGCAATGTGCTGCCTGCGCTCGGGGGACAAGAGTGTGCTGTTGAATGACGGAAAGATATAGTCGGACTTGGAGTCATTAGCGGAACTTGTGTCTTCGTCCTCCTCGACGAGGGGGAAGCAACTGAAGCAACCGAAGCGGCTCGAGCTGTGAGCACAGACGATGCAGATTCCAGATCCACGGCGATACTGCATATCCGATGCTACCGTCGCGGTCGAAGGGACACCAGCAACAACATTGTCATCGTTATTCTGGACAACAACGACAACAGACTCACGGGGACCAGACATCGGCGTCCGACCTGCTCGCAGCCGCTGAGGACGCCGAAGAGGCAGCGGCAGCGGCGTGCGCCATCTCGGCTCTATACCGCTTCTCGACGACGTACATGACCGTGCGGTACAGGTACACGAGCACTTTGAGGGGAGAGGACGCGATGAGCTGGCGGCGCGGCGGGTGTGAGTAGGGCAGGGAATTTGACAAAGACAACGACAAGGAAGAGGGACAGGGATGCGCGAAGGCTTTGGCTTCAGCGGGAGCAGGAACCAGCGTTCTATACACGATTCATCGTGACCGCGTGGCCCGGTCACCCGTTTTGGGTCGCTGGAAATGCTGACAAATGATTAGGTCATTCGTTATCTCACCTAGTCCCTGCGTTCCCTCATTTCTCGTTCTTTGTTTTACACCTGTACGGTCCCTTCTCTTGATCGCTCGCTGCCTTCCACATCCCAATTCCTTCACCGTCTCTCCCTTTTTTGTTCTCGCCGACCTCATCTGGCCTTGCTTACCAATACTACCAGAAGTTTCCTGACCCGATCGCAAAGTATGTTTCCTTTTGTTAAACACCACACAACATATACTGACCCTTGTATCACAAGGTGCCAGTCTGAAGTCTACGGGAAGTCATCCAGTATGGTATCATGTCCTCTGACTGCTTCGCTTCGACCTGCTCTACTGGATGCGCATCATCTTTGACTCTAACCGTGGAACGCTCATGGAATTCGGAATCATGCCTATTGTCGCTTTGGGAATGATCATGCAGCTTTAGCAGGTGCCAATATTATCGATGTTGATTTTAGTTCTGAGGAGGATTGGGCATTGTTGAGTGGTGCTCAGAAACGTGAGTCTTGTGTCGTCTTGTGTCGTCTTGTGTCGTGTACATTCAACTCCTTCATCCGCACCCTTTTCTTCCTTTTATCCAATCTCTTCATCATCCATATACGCACATTAGCGAAGATGTACACATACTGACTAAAAATTCTCAGTCTTCGCTCTCATTATCGTCCTCGGCCTAGCGGCCGTCTACGTGCTCACAGGGATCAGGGATATATGGCTAGCCGTCGGACCTGGGCGCTGGCGTCTGCCTGTTTCTTGTCATCCAGCTCATCGTCGCCGCTCTCATCATCATCCTTGTAGAAAGGGTACGGTCTCAGATAGGGGGTACCATTCAACCTGTTCATCGTGACCCACATCTGCGAGTCGATCGTCTGGCACGCATTCTCGCCTACCACTGAACATCGGCAGTGCGCATTGACGAGCAATATGTTCATTGTGTCGCAGATACTGGCGACTCAGTTCATGCAGAACTTGTTGGTTAAGTTTTTATTTTCTATCGATGTTGGGATTTTGTCTGACGTGTTATCACTGTCCTCTTTCTACTTTTTCCCCTCCCTCCCCTCTGATCTGCAGCCCCTCGAAGATTTCCCGCAACTGTGCGCCACAGGACATCGCATACTACTTGTTGCCACCGCACACGCTTAAAGAAGCAGTCCTGGACGCGATCCACACAGCTATCTACATCGCCTTCATGCTGAGTGCGTGTGCACTGTTTAGTACGACATGGATTGAGATCTCTGAGAGTGGGCCAAGGGATGTGGCGAAGCAGCTGAAGGATGGCCAGGTGATCTTTGTATATCTATGTGCGAGTGATGACACTTACAAATTGTGTATGAGACAGATATCCGTCGCTGACCGTCTGCTGTCGGTGGGAGGCACATACGAAGCGACGATGAGCAACCAATCAAACAGTGAGGAACAGCCATCTCACTACATAGCCAGCTCAGCGTGCCCGTTGGAGCGTTGTATCATACAGGTAGGCTAGCTGACGTACTAGTGCGCCGGTAGTGGATCACTGTGTAGGCCATGAGATGAGGTAGAAATGCCACAGGTGAGCATGCAGTCCATTTGACGAGTAACGTTGGCACTTACTTCATCGTTCTCGTCGTTAGCTCGTGGATTCTACAGGCTTGGAGAGCACAATTCCGCAGTGACTGGGAGGAAGAACACATCAAGGCGAGGGAGAGAAGAGACATGGAAGCGGAGGTGTGAGACAGAAAGCGAATCGGAGAAGGGAATGGAGAACTCGAGTAAGTTTGCTCCCCATTTTATAGAATTCTGTACGTGTAAGTGCTGTCCATGTATCCGCATCCGAATACCGAAAATTTTGCTTCGTTTCAGGGGGGAAATCACGAAGCACACTAGCATTCGGCTCAACACCGTCCGCAGAACGGTTACGGAGGAGCGCAGGGGATATCATCTCTTTTACTCGGTACTCAGGCTCGGGTGTAGTAGTAGAACGAAATGAAAATAATAACCGTAACAACACATAGCGCTCGTTCACATATAAACCCGAACCCAATCCCCAATCCGGACGACTCGAGACGCCCAAAAAATTTCACTCCAGGTGCAGGCAACAGGGGCACGGTGCGGCAGCATAGAGTTAAGAAACGTAGGCGCGCGGGAGCGTACACACAATTGACTCGGACCCCAAATTAAGGCGGAGGGTCGTAGTAATGATGAATAGAGGAAATGAAAGAGATTGGAGGAATGGATGGATGGGCGGATTAACGGTGTGCTCCAGCGTGTACGATGCTTTCGGGTCATACTCCTTCTCCTCTTCCATCTCCTGCATGCAATCCTCGCTATCCTCATCAGCAGCCCATGCATGCGTCCTCAGCCCGCTCCTCAAGCTAATCCTTTTTTCCCCATTGCAACCAGCTGAACTGCCGCCACCGAACCACTTGCGCGCCGGCGTCATGCGGTGCTTCATGAGCAGGAACGCGATCATATACGACGTGGGCAGGACAGCGCAGCGTTGGCGTGCGGACCTAGAGACAGACACGGGTTCAGGGAGAGTGGTGGAGGGAAGAATCGGATGGGACGGGCGGGTGTCGTTGGAGGACGGAGCAGGGACAGGGACGGGAGCAGGCGTTCTTGCTGCCTAAGTTGGATCTTATGCACCTCGCGCTCGACCTTGACAGTCATCCACTTATCTTCGTCCGCCTCATCCTCATCCGACGCACATCCGCCACGAAACCGCTCGAAGAACGGCACATCGAGCTCCGCCTCCGGAGCACCCTGCATCCTCAAGAAGCCCTTCAGCCGGGTTGCGAGGAGCGCGTCTTGCACTCCGAGGTCAGCAATGCGCTGTCTACGCTCGGTAGAGCGTGCTGTTGAAAGGTGGTTGGAATCGTCATTCTTGGCGGCAGCAGAGCCGTCATCATCGTCGTCGAAGGGGAAGCGGCCAAGAGACACGAGGTCTGATCTCAGGCACCGGTGACGCGGATGCCAGATCAACAGCGCTACTTCGCATCCAAGGCTGCCTTCGCAGACGAAGGGACATCAGCAACGACGTCGTCATCGTTATCCTCGACAACAACGACAAAAGACTCATGAAAACCAGACACCGGCATTGGACGCGTCGACTGCTCGCAGCCGCAGAGAACGCCGCAAAGGCAGAGGCAGCGGCGTGCGCCATCTCGACTCTATACCGCTTCTTGACGCTGGACATGACCGTGCGTTAGAGGTGCACAAGCACGTTAAGGTCTGAGGCCGCGATGAGCTGGCGGCGCGGCGGATGCGAGTAGGGGCAAGCATTTGACAAAGACGAAGACAAGGAAGAGGGACGGGAAAGAGGGCCTAACTGTGCCAGGCGTATGGATGCACGACCAGGGTCAGGGTTAGGGTTAGGTGTAGCCTCCGGACAGGAGTCGGCTAGCGGGACGGAGATGCCGAACACGGCGGATGCTTCACATTTTCCGGCAATGACGACAGCACCGCGAGCAACAAATGGTGCGATTGCTACTGCTCTGCGACGTTGGGCGTGGGCGAGGGCGGACGCTCGGGGTTCTGCTGGTAAACATACTGTTTTTGTTTTTGCTAGTGACGGTGCACGTCTGTATCCGTCGCGCACTACACGACGATGCTACTCCCAAGCGCAGGACCGCGCAGGATCTCCATGTGCTGCGGAAGTGGGGAGACTATGGCCGGGTTGTGGGTCTGGCTCAGTGATGATACGAACGGAACACGAACGGAACAATAGACGTTTGGGAAGCAGAGCCACGCAAGAAAGCACGCAAAGTCCGGAGCGAAGACAGGTGGATCATCGATTTTCGCGCACGCTGCTGTTTTGGCGTGGAGCTTGCTGGCTGGCATTGGTGGTAGCACGCAATAAAACGTGTGGAGCGGCGCCACTGTATGAAGAGCAAGAAGAATTTGAAAATGAACAAGCAGGCGTCGATGAAAAATGGTGCCGGTGAGTTGGCGAGTGATCTGTGTTGTCCGCCAAATCACTTCTCTTTACTTTACTTTCACCATCCCCCCCGCGTTGAATTAAATATAAACGGGTGAATTTTCTCTCTCCTCTCTTTGTTCCTGCGAGGACTACCAAAATACAGCGTCCAGTTCTATTCCCCAACCTGGTCCGGCCTTTCTTACCCATACTACCAGAAGTTTCCTCACCCGATCGCAAAGTACGTTTATTATCGCTAAACCTCACACAACATGTACTGATCCTCGTATCACAAGGTGCAGTTCAACCAAAAAGTACTATAGACAACGGTAACACTCCCTATATTCCTAGTGCGTTCGCTCTTGAATTTATTTCTGCTCATCCTTCTTTGAGCTCATCTGGAAATGATTCGACTCCTCTGACCCGCTCTACTGGATGCGCATCATCCTGGCCTCTAACCATGGAACACTCATGGACTCGGAATCACGCCTATTATCACTTTGGGAATGATCATGCGGTTTTTGGCGGGTGCCAACCTTATCAATACCGATTTCAGTGTTAAGGAGGATTGGACGTTTGTTTAGTGGTGCTCAGAAATGTGAGTGCTGTATCGTCTTGTGTGGTGTACATTTCCAACTCTCCTCCATTCGCTCTCTCCTCTTTTTTCTTTAATGTCTTCATCATTCATATATATGTACGCACGAAGAAGTACACATACTGACTAACATTTTGCAGTCTTCATTCTCATCATCGCGCTTGGCCAAGCGACCGATCCGACGTCTCCTTCTGCACACACGCTCTATATACCCTGCCCACTACCTTCGCCCTCGCCTTCCAGACGCCTATATTTCTATTCGCATTCCTCTTCCTTGTCCTCCTTCCCCCTCTTCCCGGCAGGCACCACCACCAAGAACACACCTTGCCTGCGCACATGCCCGTGCACGGTCGCCCGGGGGGCTTACTGCGTTTGGCGTCGCTGATAATCTTTATCTTGCTTTAGTACACCTAGCATACATTCCCACAAACACCGGGCTCTATAGATGTTAGAGTATGTACAAACATCCAGAATATCATGCCAGACTCCATCGGACCCTGCAACACCGTGGTGACTGCCGGATGAGGCGACCAAGGTATTCCCCCTCCATTGATAAATAACTTGGCGGGAAGCGCTTCGGCACAGGAGCACAGCCACTCTGTGAGAACGATTCCACATCAGACAATACTTATTGCGTTACAGTGCAACAAGTAAAACAATATGGAAACCCGGACTGTCAAGCTTCGAAAAGTTTCGCCAAACACATCACGGCGAGTGATGCCGGTCTTTGACCATA
>JANCIO010000311.1:0-36069 GCA_027604855.1 Psilocybe subaeruginosa | reverse complement strand
CAGACTATTTCCAAAGACCACAAAGACATCCCAAAGCAGCCTAGAGTGCTAAATGTGCTTTATAAAGGTTGTAATTATCTAAAACATTCTCAGCGAAAATCCTTTTTTCCTGATGAGGTATTAGCAGATGAAGTCTGCTCTTTGGAGTTTGAGAATAACATATATACAAAACAAAACTAAAGACCAAAATGTACAAAAGGAACCCAAGTAAGCAAAGATGATTCTGAATCTCCAAGTATTTGTCTCATCTCCTGTGTAGCATCATGAAGTGCTTGTGCTGCACCATCATTACTCAATTTTTTGAAACCAGTCTCATGCAATGCATTGTGACTCAAGAGATTTGTATAAAATGCTTCTGCAAGTTTGGGACCATAGTTATCCTTGATGGACCACATAGTTGCTACCACACTTTGATATCCAGCTGCCAACATTCCTCCAGCCAAATGAAGAGCTTCTTCAGAAAGTTTTTCATCACCAGTTGAGGTTTGACATGCAGATAAAAAGGCAAGATCTGCTCTTGCCAATTTTTTTCTGATGATTGATGAGAGATCTAGTCTTCCATCATAAAGATAGAAACCACTTTGAAGAGGTCTGGTGGTATCTTGAGCTGCATGACAGGCAAGATGAATGCAGCTGAAGACATCCATTTCATTATTTACTCTATTGATAGTAGCATTTCTACTTTCCAGGCATAAATGCTCAACCTTGAATTTGGACAGCAGTTGTTGGATCACTTGAACCTCTTGTGTTGTTCCTGGAATGGGATATAGCTTTGGTGTGTCTGGTTGGCTTATCATTAGCAGTCCAACTTTCTTTTGATTTATTTTGGGAGAATTGTGTGTCTTTTTAACCAGAGAACTGAGATTGGGTATGTAGGATGACACAGCAAAATCAGAGAGCTTGTTGCATGTGTCTGAAATAGATTCAGACAATGTATATATTCCTGCTGCATGTATGGGAAGAAATGCCAGAGGCCCAGTAGCACACCACCAAATGCGAGGTAGATTAGATAAAGGTTTCTTCAGTCAAACTGTAAGCCTTAAAAGAACATAAATAAACAATGAAAGCACTCACAGAATATCCAAGACCACTGAGGATTGGCTTGACCACAAAACTCCACAGTTGCTGGAGAATAGTGGCAACACTGTTTTTTGTATAACGACATGATCCACGACTAGTAACATTATCCCAATCTTCTTGCATCCGGATTCTGGAATCATGAAGAATAACTTTGAGATCATGATGGAGATTATATGCTATTTTATAAGAGAATTGAGAAAGAGAAATATGAAGAGGATTTTTGTTGCCAGATGTAAGTATAAGTGCATCAGAGTGATCTTCATGGATATTCATGACAACCACATGCCCAGATTTGGGAAGATTCTTGAGAAGGGTGGAATATGATGTTGGGAGGAGAAATGTTTCAAACTGGGCTATACTGCGAACCCTCACAAGTAGCTGTTCCCATTTTTGTGCTAATTTTATATGAGTGTGTATCTCATTTTGTATAGATATTTTTTTTGATAGACTGGTATCTTCAGAATATGTGCTTGATTCTACTCGAGAACCTGCACTTTCCAAAGCCTTTGAAAGTTGCACAACCTCATCTGCCAATGCTCTGTCATATGCATAAAGATCATCAACAGGAGTACGAAGATCATTAAGCTGCCTCCATACAAGGCAACGACCCTGTTCAAGCCATTCTAAGGCCAAAGAATGTTGCCCAAGTTCAATTGCAGCAGCAGCAGCAGATGATGATAATGTTGAAATATTGATCAGATTAGTGTGACGATTCTGGATTGTTTGATCCAGACCTGCAATTTGTGAAATAAGACAAATGGCAATACTGTATGCCTCTAATGTTTGTGATTGATCTATTTGCATTGCCAGTTTTGCCCATTTCTTGGCTGCTAATAATTTTACTGAAGGTGATCCTGAAAGAGAAGTAGAAGCAAGTCGGAAATTTAAAATAGCATTTTGGGCATCCATTGCATCCTCAGTATGATCAAAATGTTTTTGAAACAAAATTCCAAGATTGTTCTGCCAACCAGGCATGTCTGCATGCCATTCAGATGTGAGCTGAATGCATTTTTGTTGCAATGATATTGCCTCTGAGATGTCAGCTAGATTTCCTGTGTGCTCAAAGCGTTTTCGAAATGAATATCCAAGATTGTTCAGCTGAGTAGGTAGATTTACATGGCCTTCAGGTGTGAGCTGGATGCATTTTTGTCTTAATGATATTGCCTTTGTAATATCAGCAAGATTTTGTGTGCACTTAAAGTGTATTACAAGTGAAGATCCAAGGTTGTTCAGCCAAGTAGGCATGTTTGTATGGCCTTCAGGTGTGAGCTGAATGCATTTTTGCTGTAATGATATTGCCTCTGAAATGTCAGCAAGATTTCCTGTGTATTCAAAGTGTTTTTGCAATGAATATCCAAGATTGTTCAGCCGCTTAGGCAGGTCTACATAGCTTTCAGGAGTAAGCTGAATACATTTTTGTCTCAATGATATTATCTCTGAGATGTTAGCAAGATTTCCTGTGTGCTCAAAGTATGTTTGAAGTGAATGTCCAAGGTTGTTCAGCCAAATAGGCAGATCTGCATGACCTTTAGGAGTGAGCTGAATGCATTTTTGTTGCAATAATATTGCCTCTGAAATGTCAGCTAGATTCCCTGTGTGCTCAAAGTGTGTTCCAAGTGAAGATCCAAGATTATTCAGCAGAGTAGGCAGATTTGCATGGCCTTCAGAGATGAGCTGGATGCCTTTTTGTCTCAATGATATTGCTTTTATGATATCAGCAAGATTTCCTGTGCACTTAAAGTGTGTTGCAAGTGAAGATCCAAGATTATTCAGCCAAGTAGGCATATCTGCATGGCCTTCAGGAGTGAGCTGAATGCATTTTTGCTGTAATGATATTGCCTTTGAAATGTCAGCAAGATTTCCTGTGTGCTCAAAGTGTTTTTGAAGTGAAGATCCAAGGTTGTTCAGCCAAGTAGGCAGGTCTGCATGGTGTTCAGGTGTGAGCAGAATGCATTTTTGTTGCAATGATATTGCCTCTGAGATGTCAGCTAGATTTCCTGTGTACTCAAAGCGTCTTTGAAGTGAATATCCAAGGTTGTTCAGCCAAATAGGCAGATCTGCATGACCTTTAGGAGTGAGCTGAATGCATTTTTGTTGCAATAATATTGCCTCTGAGATGTCAGCAAGATTTCCTGTCTGTGCAAAGTGTATTTCAAGTGAAGATCCAAGGTTGTTCAGCCAAGTAGGCATGTCTGCATGACCTTCAGGAGTGAGCTGAATGCATTTTTGTTGTAATGATATTGCCTCTGAGATGTCAGCAAGATTTCCTGTGTGTGTAAAGTGTGTTACAAGTAAAGATCCAAGGTTGTTCAGCCAAGTAGGCATGTCTGCATGGCCTTCAGGAGTGAGCTGAATGCATTTTTGTTGTAATGATATTGCCTCTGAGATGTCAGCAAGATTTCCTGTGTGCTCAAAGTGTTTTTGTAGTGAATATCCAAGATTGTTCAGTCGCTTAGGCAGGTGTGCATGGCCTTCAGGAGTGAGCTGAATGCATTTTTGTTGCCATAATATTGCCTCTGAGATATCAACAAGATTCCCTGTGTGTTCAAAGCGTGTTAGAAGTGAAAATCCAAGGTTGTTCAGGCGAGTATGCAGATGTGCATGGCCTTCAGGGGTGAGCTGGATGCATTTTTGTCTCAATGATATTGCCTCTGAAATATCTGCTAGATTCCCTGCATGCTCAAAGCGTGTTCCAAGGGAAGATCCAAGATTATTCAGCCAAATAGGCAGGTGTGCATGGCCTTCAGGGATGAGCTCAATAGATTTTTGTTGCAATGATATTGTTTGATCAATGTCTGATATTGCACCTGTTAAACTATATTGCTGATCAACTGCAATCCCATAGTCATACAGAAACTCTGCAAGCCTTGTGTCAGTGACCGGTAAGAGATCGACTGCCATCTCATAGGCAAGAATACTGTTCTTAATGTCACATTCTGCCCTTGAAATTTCAAAACGTGCCAAGAATTCATTGCCAATGCCATTTAGCAACTCTGGCTTTTGCAGCATTTGATTGGATATTTCAAGAGTCCTGGAAAGCTCTTTTTCCAGTGCTTCGGACGGATGTACCAAAGGTACTACAGGGTGACAGGAACAAATTAGAAAACAGCTTGAACTTTACTTGTCTTTTAAATGGTGGTACATACCATCATGCATCAAATCTCCATCTTCGTATATCATCATACGCTTCCCTCCCTCATCGGTTGTTTGCTGCTCGTTTGCTCTCGCCACTGAGCTATAGATGATGATGATTATCACTGAGCAGATTCTCACCGTGATGGCGAATACAACCATACTCACCTTGGTGATTCGATGTTTTCCATTACAAAGTGTATCTGAATGTTGAGGCGTGTCGCTAACTGAGAAGGGCAAAAAGAGCGTGACAATTAAAGGACTTCGGCCTTATATACCGTTGATACTTCTCCCGAATTCATCGGAACATGTGGAATCCCGATGGTAAGTCCATTCCTGTTACCCTCGTACTCATCATGATCATCTGCCATATGACAGTTCTCTGATATGGTGGGAATCACAAAAATTATTCGAACTTCTTACAGGCTACAAGTTATTTTACTGGTATGACATACGGCTATCCGTATGTAATACCTCAATGTCGCTCTACCACGTACGTACAACGATCGGCTGCACCGAACATTTTAGGCGCTCGGCGGCTCGAGACAAACGCTCAGCAAGTGTGGATAGGTCACAGCCACCAGATTATGGGGCACGCGTGGAATCAATCACTGCCTTGCATGGCTGTCGAAGAAGAGACCAACGACAATGCGTTTTTGACAGCCCACGTCAGATATATTTGGTGACATACCCGAGTATGCAAAATAGATCAAAGGTCCATAAGCATCACCCACATACCAGATATTAGCGGTCACATTCTTTCACCAAAACTACCCCACCCACGCTCGAGTTGCAATATTCGCTCTCATGCACCGCTTCGCTCCTAGTGAGATGAGTAGAAAAACGGTTCTCAGAATCCGGTCAAGAACAGACCTAGCTTATTCTATACTTACAACAATCGGACGGATGGATGACAGACGAGTACAGGGTAGGATCTATGGATAAAATTGGTGTTCATCTCCGAGAGTCACTTTCTCAGTCATTCAGAAGCGAATGGCAACATTGAATCAGTTAGCGCAGCCATGCGACAGAATAGAAAGACGTACACATCGTGTCCCCGGCACACAACCCGTTGGTATCTATTTACACCCGAAGGCTTTTGAATCTGTGTGGTAGCATCAAAACGACAGGTTAGTACAGTGATCTGTCGGGAGTTGCACGTTTTGGTCAATGAGATGTAATTACCACACTTTAAAAGAGATAGAATAAATCGGGTCGTCTATAAGCACATCCGCAGGCCTCGATCTGACAAGCAAACCCCAACACCGCAGTGTCAACATTGCCACATGCTACGCAACAGAGAGTAGGAGTGAGAAGAAAGCCGGTGCAGGGAGGAGATGGAAAGGAGAGATGCTCACCAAGGTGAGTTCTAATTTCGATTTTCGGTTACTGTTACCACCCTCTGCTCAGATCAGAAAGTAGACGATGAATGTCGCCAAGACACGAAGGGTTGTAGAAGATACCCAGTATACGCTTTTGTGATTTATGGACTGGTTTAGTAAAGGCACTGAGCAGGGAATGATGAGATACAATGAAAGAGGCTTGCCTGTTGTGAGCCCGTGACGCTCGTGGCTGTTTCATCCTCCAATTTTTTTCATCTCTAGTCTTCAACAACAGTGAGGGATTAATACTGAGCACGAGGAAATGGAATGCAGATGATTCAAATTCAAGTGGCATGTTATAAGCTATGGGATCGTTGGCGGCCATGATATCACAGCAGGACAGACCAGTGACCAAAAAATGTAACATGGGGTACCGAGCAGTAATTACAAGAATAGAGACCTAGTAGATATTAAAATAAATCACGAATTTGAGATCGTAGCAACACCAAAAAGTGAAATGTAAACATACGAGAACGAGTGGGTTGGAGGGTTGTTGTACTGTCTCTCCTCTAATCCTTTTTCACTCCTTTACATCGTATACAATGACTACATTCACAGCGAATCGCGGCTATTCCCGATTGGTTAACACCGACGAAAGTGAAGAGCGGCCTCGGAGGGTAGGTCAACTCACTAATGACGAGTTAGTAGTCTTCAAATGATTTATAATGGTCAAGACGGTTTAATTCGTGAAAAGAATATTACAAATGAATGAAAACATAATTTTCTGTGAGTTTCAAAGGCCGAGCGCCGAGAGTCGCAGATTCTTGGAGAGAGCTCTCGTAGTTGAGCGCTGCGCTCTTGTGGCTGTCAGTGTAACGTTTCTGCCTAAAATGGAACATGCCGGATTTGCACACGGCACAACCGTTGGACTATCTGTCCCGAGATAAGTCTGAACCAAGTCAGGCTTCGACGTTACAACACTCAGATCGTCACACCCCGTTACTCCAGTAGATGTTTCCTGGGGCGGCCGTGGACTTATATGGTGGCGGGAAACCCAGACCGCCACAGTCAGCACACTCAGAAATTTAAGCTCCGCTCAGTTGAAGTTGCCGCGGTCTGTTCCTAAAGCGTCTTGTCAAACGCAATACTCGAGCACCACCTAGCAGACATCGATAATGCATTTATACTCGCAATATTGGACTCATGAAAGGCCCCGGTCTTTTTCAACGACGATCCCGGAACTCCACAAATCCAACATAGCCGAGTCCTTGATGGTTATTAAACCTGGTTACAGCTTTTTTCGATAATGTGAAATGGCTAGATCAGTCCTCGATCAACAAGGTTCAGATTGAGCGATTCAAAGTGTACATTTCCTAGGGTCCAATCTCACGACTTTGGACTCAGCATTCTGCGCCCTATATCCTCGTCATTCAAAGGACTTTGTTGGTGTCTCGGTTTCTCGTCACCCACTGAAGCAGCTCTTACTCTGTCCATTCCTACCCCCCTCCCCGTTCAGGAAGGATTGCGTTGTATCATGCTCGTGCACTGTTCCTGTTATTGGTGAACCATAGCGGCTCTGGCCTACGATGCGTTGGGGTTGCTTGGTATTCACAGCCAGTTCACGTTCGACCTTTTGATACCGGTTAACCTGAAATTGCCTCAGGCGGCAGCTCTTATGGCCTATTACTCTTTTGGAGCCACCCATTACTCTTTGGGAACAAGACTTATCTCTTCAACCATTCCAGGAATTGTCAAAAACTGTAGAAAACTGTATCTCGCTCCAGTGCGAACGTCCACTGCATCAAACAAATCCTTAGCCTCTTTCAACCCCGTCCCGGACAACCCGTGCTCCTCGCCCCCACCGGGCCCCCCGCCACAGACCATCTACATGCCGCCGGTGCCTCTCCCCGTACGACATGAACAATGCAGACGACAATATGATGATGGATGGCGGGGATATACCACTGCTGCGCCACGACCCGTCGTCGTCGGTGTCCATGCTCGGCGGGGGCGGGGGGCAGGAAACAGGTCCCTGGTAGTTCGAGGAGGACGTGGAGCAGGTGATGAGGGAGTGATAGGTCCGAAAATAATATTTGATATCGAGGATCCGCAGAGGGTGCCACGGCGGTACAAGATGTCAGGAAAGTCGAGTGAGTGCCTTGCTTCATGTTCATCGTCATCGTCATCATGCATATGCGTATGCTTTTTTTTACCTACTCTACCGTAGACTATTCCACAGCAACTTCGTTCCCGATAATGCGGCCCCTAAAAAGCTGCTCGATATGTGCGCGAAACGCATCGAGCGCGAATTTACGCACATGCGGTACTCCACGGCAACATGCGACCCGAACGTGTTCAAAGACTCGGGCTTCACACTACGGCAGGTGCACCACAACCCGCCACCGCGCACACTGAAGGCCCAGATTTCAGACCCAATCTCAAGCAAGATCAATAACAATCGACATACGCATACGGCCTACAATTGTCTCGATGCTCACATATATTACGACTTAGGTATCTGGGCCATGGAAGATCCGTGTACGGGCAGACAGTCTATCCATGTTCGCATATACTATAACACTAGAACATTGGTAACAGTCGGCTATGTCTTTCACTCACACAAACAGCAGAAGCACTGATATCTAGACCATCTACCGGGATCTATTTCCACTCTCACTTCGACCAGACTTCTTCTACGACCTCAGCTTCCAGTGTTTCCGCTCTGGACAGGACTTGGCCTGGAAGGATGTGCTAGTCAAGAGGAACAGCCCCCGGACTGTCTTTGGAGTGTATGGTAAGTGCGATGATATTGATATCTTCTACGTTACCACGATCCGCAACTCACCTGGAATAACCAGCTCACGGTTGTGTACAACGTTGGTGACCCTATCAGCCACCGGCTACACTTTCACAGCCAAGGATTCAGAGTCGACTTGTCTGCTCTACGTCGAGCAGTGGATGGGAGAATGTGACTTAGAGGATGCTAGGCAAGTGCTGAGTCGTCCGAGATGCGTTTGTGGCTCACCAACAAACCACAGCAGAAGACGATGATAAAGACGGCAGCGACGGCAACGGGTCATCGGCTGCCCTTTCATCGTGAAGCAACCGACGTATCTGACTTGCAGAACAGCTCAGAAGCCTGGGAGGACGATAACGACCCGTCTATGAGGTGATGGGACGACTTAGCAGGGAATGGCTGGACAGAAAGAAAATTCTTGCTATTTGGAGTTTATGATGTCTACGGTTGGTACTCCATCCTTGAATCCTTGTTTATTGCTTTCTTATTCAGCGTCTACTCGTCCAAGATGGATCTAGTGAAAGATACAGTCCTCACACATACACCAAGGTTGATGTACTTGACTGTATGCCGTCGTGTTTCTATGTATCATCTATATGATGAGAGTAGCCGACGATAGATCAGGGAGAATGAATAGCGGAAGGCTCCTATTAGCAGCTTAAGAGGATATTATAAGACAATCTTCAACGGCCGTGCTGAGGGTGCGGGCTCGTTGAGATCACAGCAGGGAGAGTAACGGCTGACATAAATAAGGCAGGCGCTGAGTTTTGAGATGAGGACGGAGAGAACTATAGATAAAATTACGTATTGAATCTACCAGCACCAAGAAGTGGAGTGAAAACATACGAGAACGAACAGCTTTTGCATATCATCTCTTTCTTCCGCCTCTCCTATACAGTCTTTCCACTTTCTCTATCGTAGATCGGCTAACGATGACCCAATTGAAGAGCAGTGAGCATCAGTCAGTGCAATACTTTCTCGTCGATTGCAGCTCCTCTGCCTTCCCTGGAATTGTCCATACACACATGCGAAACGTTAACAAGGCCCAAGGGCCGTATAAAATCAGCAGGGGAATGACCAGTAGAGCATACTGGGTTACTTATCGTATATGTATGATCTCCACGTTAAATATCTCCTTACCTCCTTCTTATCTCTGTTTGACACTGTGTGTTTCTTTGAAGCGGATAGATGTGAGGATGAGCTCGTCGTCCGCTGTACGATCTGCGTTGTGCGACTAATGGCTTGTAAATTCTCCTTGATATGAAGGATTAAAATCACATATCTACTTGAACTGCTTTTCTTTTCTTTGTGCAAAACCTAGTAGAGGCGAGGGTCAATCGACGCTGTGCTATTCACACCAAAGGGTCTTCACCGTATCATTGTAAGATTCATTTACGCTACTAGTACAAGTATCCGACACGTACTACAACATTTGTGATAAATGGTGAACATGTATTTACCCTTGCACTACTCGACTGGGGTTTCTCTCCGCTGCATTGGCAATGGTAGCTACGAGACAAACATGTCCATACGCGTACTTCTTAGTAGCCTCATTTCCGTAACCGATGTAGGGCGACGAGAATTCATTAGACTTGGCCAATGGTTTAATCCAGATGATTGGAGTCAGATCTTCAGTGTCACCATTTATCATTATACCGCCAAATGTCGAGTGGAGATATTCAGCTATGTCGTCCTCGATTTCGTCGTCACCTGGGTCAACGAACCGGTCAAGAAGACAGGCACCCTGCTCTACTCCCCATTCCGATGTATAGAGTGCTTTGAGAGAGACATCGATGGAAAGTGCTTTGCAGATATGAATAGTGTCTGCATCACTGCCTTTGAGGCGCTTAGCGAGCTCGGCGAGCACGGTTGTTGAAGGATTGACTGGATAACGATGGGAAAGACCAAATCCGAGTAATCCTCCTGTGGGAAGAAATTGAGAATCAGAGAGAAGGGCGGACAATGAATTTCTGAGCTGCTCTATATAGTCGTTGCTCGTTTTTAGATGTTTGGTGGGTGAGATTGGAGGTTTGGAGAGGTAGAGGTTGTAAGTGAGAGTGACACGATAGCCTGACGTGACGAGAGCTACTTCGTGCACGACATCGCTATAGAATGCGACAAATGCAGCTTGAGGCGCGTTCTTGGACTTCACTGCAAGCGCAGTATCAAACACTTGTTCGTGGCCATCGTGGCGAACAATGAGAGAGCCACCCTCATGAACAGTAGGGAGGACAATCACCAGTGATCCGAACATGGTCTCGCCACGTGGAGTGTCGATGTGTGCTTTGAAGAAAGAACCCGGGCCTTCGAAGTTCATGAGCTCCCACTTCGATGGAAAGAAGTGACGGAAGTACATACCATAGACGTTGAGCTTATACATCTCAGCATGAATTGACCTATCATCATTCTGGTAAGTGAGAAGGGTGTCTCGAATAGTATCAATGATGCCGCAAGTAAACGGAGAGAAGTTCAATGCAAAATCAGTAGCATCAAGCTTTCCAGCCTTGCGATAAGATTCGTCGAGCACGTCCTTTTGATTAACGCCGAATGTCGCCTGCTGGCATGAGTCTGATAACGCGGATAGCTGGCTGTCTGTGGGTTTTGTGAAATCAATTAATCTACATGGAATCCAGTCATTAGCACAACATATATGGGCATTATGGTCAAATAGCATACTGAGCCTTGCCGTTTGTGGTGTAGAAGAGCGTTGAGGTAGTTGCAGTAAGAGGAACAGTACCGCTACAGTATGGTAGCTGGCTGAAGCTGCTGAACGCGGCTTGTATTTCTTGAAGGGATGTGTTTGAGGACATGAGATAGTAGTCAAGACAAGATGAAGTTTGAACGAAGTGATGATTGGGGTGAAAGGAGAACTGTGCCTGTTTGTATAGGAGTACGGGTTTATAAGGGTTTGAGAATGTTTCTCTTTAAAGCGAGACTTGTTCGAAAAATCTAACATCAGGTCAATCACGATAACGCGTAGGTCTTATGATTGCTTTTTCACTCTTCGCCCAAGGGGTCCTTGGATACGCTCTCCCTTCAGAAAATACATTGTATTTAATTCCAATCTGTCAGATTCGGGATCACAATTTTGCCACAATCTCCATTTTCACTGTTTCGGCGCCAAAATCTGATTTTTATCTGGAACTGGAACTGGATTAGTTAGCTAGTCCCAATTTCTAACCAGGAATTATGTAGATCTGGGTTCTGGCTAAAATTTCTCAATTTCTGTCCTGATAGGGTTTCCATTTTTTTTTTGACAATTTCTATCCGGATCGAGATCTGGGTTCGAAGTGTACAAGTTTCAGGGGTCCTCTCCCGATGCTAGTAGATTCCATCAGCATTGACTCACAGAATGTGAGAAAAATTACATAAAGACAAAGATTGGGTCTGTGGGAATGTGGGCCCACTAGAATCAGAGCTCGTGTTGTCCACGTTCCTTCCGTATCACGCATGATAATGAGTCAGGGGAATGTCTTTGAGCTTCTCATCCGCACAGCCGATGAGTTGTCTGTCAAATCATGCATGGGGATATCATTAAATAGTTATAATTTACTTTAGAAACTTTACAATACTGCAAGATGACATTTAGGGATCGCCTTCCCATTGAATTTCCAGTATTTTCATTTTCCATTGCATTCCGAGGACCTCACTGTCAAAGGCCTAAATTAATCAAATTCACTTCTAACTTTGACCATAATGGTACAATAGAAGCAAACCAAGCAGTTTATATCACTGAGATACTTAGGCATATCTCTCTCTTGCGTGTTCTGGGTCTCTGCGCCTAAGACAGCCACAAAGAAGCTATTGATGCCATTAGCCAACATTTCCTGCATCATCTCGGACGTACTTCTGTCCTAGTAGGCAGACTTCAGCAATTCCCAAGAACAGTTTCTACCCAATCTGTGCTCACTCTATTTTACGACTAAAAACATGTCATACGTGTCAACTATTTTGTGGAAGCAGATAGCCGATATTTTTGGCCTCATATCAGATGTAGGTACCACTAGGACACGACCTTGGACTTCATTATCAATTGTGTACTTTTGGGTGGATTTAGGCTGGGGCCCATCGACTGGCGATGAAGTATTGCCCAACGAGGGAGAGATGAATCAAGATGGAGTCGTTCTGTTCTCTCAGATCGCTGAAAAGGGAGTGAAACTGCGCCTGTAATTTGTAGGATGTCCCAATATTCCCAAAGCGTCTTTCTAGTGTCTAGGCATGAAGCCATTGGTGCTCCCTACAGGAGATGGCTGATTCCCCGTTGCGCTCTCTGCAATATACCGAGTTACACTCTTACTTTCAACAGTTTCCATGTTTCTTTTTGGTAGAGCCTATTAGAGGAGAGAAGTCAACGTGAATTGTTAAACCGATATTATGCTTGCTATATACACAGAATATCCTACCTGAATGATGAATGTACCATTCATTTCTTGCCCCATCTACCACTTATTATTTTGTAACTTGTTGTTCTGTACAATTTCTTTCGCCGCATGTGGTGAGAGGCTACTTCCGGCGGAAGCAGTTGAAGGCCGACAAATTGTCATTGAAGCCCATACCATCCAAGTTTGCCACCCCAGGATTCCCTGCGCTAACAGGTCGTCCCGTGCAATTAACACTCCTAAGAAAGAAAGAAGAAAGTCAGCGGTGATAAACGACGCGCATGCCGGAGACGTGTCGGTAATATGTATGCAAACAAGTGAGCCTCGGACATCTCAATATTAATATAAAGCATGTAGTGTACTGACTGGTAGAGGACACAGCGGAAGCCGACGCTAACAGGGCCGATGCTGGAGATAATTGAAAAAAAAACGTTGTATCGCGCACAGGCTTGGTGCGGAGATGTTCAATGTTATGCGAGGTTTAAATTAGAAGCAGAAGCAGTGTGACTATGCTTGGACATGACGATCTGCAGTTTAAAAGCTGGCTCGTGTGCCACGGCAGTTACCTCAAAAGACGTTCAGACAACCCACATCCGATGCGCCCGTGTGAAGCAGAAAATTATGGCCAAGGTTCTCACGTGGCATCCGGAAGCGCTGCTTACTTCGTGGCGCTTCACGAGGCAGAAGAATATATACCATTGAGCGCAGTTGGCCATGTGTATCGGTGTTCAAGCTCCAGTGCTACTGGAACCGAGTCCCTGGGGGCGGTGAGGATGTGGATGATCCTTGGTGCGTCTACAAGTTGGGAAGTAAGAATTATATGGGATGAATTAATGAGCAGATACGCGTACATACTTATGGACATACTTATCTATCGTGTAGCAAATGACATGGGCGCTCAACACGTGTGACGCTGGCAGGCATCCGCTGTCTACATATTCCGCGCCGCCTGTGCCCGCCGGTAACCACGCTCAGGCTCAGGCATTATGCTTTGATACAGTGCAAGACACAGACGTGCTCGGATTACTTCAAAGTTATTGGGCGCGTATCTTCGCCCATACATGTTGGGGGCCCGCATAAGTGAGTTCTTATGTTGAGTACAAGATCGAAGCAGAATATAGGGGGCTCGAGCGGCCGGAGAACAATTCGAGTGACAGGCGGGCGACTTGAACTGGTGATCTGAATGCATTGTACGTTATGTGATGTTTCGTGAGTGGATGCTTGCAGTGCTTAGTGCAGCATCAGAAAGGGGCCCGAGTTGAACGAGGCCTTTATAATCTTATTGCCCGCGGATCAGGGTAAATCAAAGCCAGTGGTGAATGTGACACAGCGCCTTGTCTATCCTTATATTGTTATTAGGTATGGATTCTAAACCACTGCACATTTTTTATGTCACCTCTCAAGTACATACTGGGTTATCTAAGTTGTCTTATGTGCCAACTTACATATGCTTTTTCAATTCGGTTTCAATTCTTCACAGTTGCAATTAACGAGTCTCTACATCATGATCATTTCATTATAAGTAGTGATATTTTGCGGTTGATTCTGGACCAGGATGAAATCGACTAGGATGTCGCCATTGGCGATGATGTGATACCTATCAGTGCGCTTGATACCTACTTGTCCCAAAAAGGAATTTTCGAATCTATATTGAGAACAGATTCATGTGCCTCTCTTCATGCCGAATATCAAAGTCCTTACGCAGAAAAAATGATTCAATTCGCCAAAAGTAACATCAAGGAGTTAGATAGGACCTAGGGTATGCACGTTAAAAGATATATCCTTCTCAGCATGGCCACCACGGTCCGACCGACGATCCCATTACAGCCATCTCCATGATTTTCAAGTTATGGCCGGTGCTTTAGATGTATACCGGCATATTATTTAAGAGATGGATGCTTCTCTCAGTACCACTGATCTCTCGCGGTACGCTATGGCTGCAGGTGAACGTTCTAGACCAAAACGCCGGGTGGTCAGTGTGCGGATATTCTGCGGCTAACTCTGCCTTAAGCTTTTGAGCGCTAGAACACTATTTTAGTTCAAGTAGCCGGAAAATGTGAAGATTTGTCACTTTCCATGCTCTATTCTAAGAGAAGAGAAAGTGTTTTCAATATTACATATTCTAAGGGAAAGAAAAGTAGTCGATGCCAACCAGAAGTCGTACAAGTGGTATGCAAGACCTGGATTTTCTGCGATCGCCCACGGTACTTGAAGAGAAGTGAAGATAACACTAGAATTAGCTTCCCGTGTCTCTCGCAGCACACTCACAGTATTCTGGTATTCATGGGCTGTCACGCTGTCAATCGGATGTTCTCTGACACTCAATCGGCTTGCACCGGCGTTCCCTCTCTATCCCAGATGACTGAGTGCCGCTTCGAAGACGGGTATTTTTTATCCATGAATGCAAGGTGTGTACGCATCCAATAATATATAATAGTGCTCATATGGCTCAAATCAGAAGACGATGAAACTATGCATCTTTTCTATGCCTTCTTGCAAAGATCAAATGTCATATATAGCCAAACACATTCTGATTTTCAGTTTCCTCATCATTATGACATTTGATTTGTGCCTTATCTTATTTAGAGTATTAGAGTACTGTTCTTATCGTACATTTTCTTTCTACAAAGTAAAACGTTCTGCAAGGGAGTACATACCACGCTTATAGCTTGTGGGGTTGAAGAAATCGATACATGTAGTGCGCACAGTGCTGAGTGAGGAGTCTGCAAACTAAAAAACGCTTGGGACTTGTAATGACGATCTATTTATCGAAAGTTTCCCCTGGACCCCGAACAATGCGAAGTGGGTCCTCAAGCCGGGCATATGCGGTCATAGTCGGGTTAACATCCTCCGGAGCGATGAATGAGATCTAGATCCTAGTTTATCTTTAGCTGTGTCTGCTTCTCGCTATGTATGCGCTCTCATGCATCACGTTTGGCATTGCTTACTCAGCGATCCTAAGACCTACTGCTAGTAGTGTGGCTGTCAACACGAAGTATGTATCTTCAGGATTTTGCATTTAAAGATTGAATGAATTTGATGCAGTAGTATTCAAACCAAAGAGAGACCTCAATCAACTCCGCATTACTCGGGGTGGACTTGGTTAATTATATCACAGCTCCGGCTACTTTATAGCCTGTTTTGCGAATAGTTGTACTGGCATCAAATATGAACTCGTTTGTAGAGCTGCTTGGTAGTGTGTAACGAATCAATGCCGACGCTCCCAAATACCACCGGAGATATCGCAATTTTGCATGAGCCATTCGGTAGTATGCCGTTAGGGCGCTGTTGGTCTTCAACGAAAATATAGAATATTGGTTGAACGAAAGGTATATAAGCGGTGTGGTTTCGCTGAGTTCTCTTCAAGCTATCCATTCGATATCTGCCAACATACAGGTACATCAGAGGCTTCTCACCCTGTCGTTATTCACTGCTCATTCCGATTTTATTAGAAAATCTATCATGAAGTTGTCTTTCACCACCGTCTTCGCAACTATCATCGCCTTTGCCGGGGTCGCCAGTGCTGCTCCTAGCGGCGAAATTACCAACAGCACATTGACTCCTCTTGCTGCACCGTTTGGAATCAACTATGGCCAGACCCAGAATAACGACGTTGCCTGGGTCGATGGTCAGTCCAAATGTAACTTCGTCGTCATTGGACCCGTAAGTTGCAGTCCGCAGTGTCAAACGAGGCTTGTTACTGATTTGTTGGGCAATAGAACGGCCCAAACCCGTGTGGCCGACCCTTCAATATCAACGGACAGAGTGGATTCACATTCGAAGGATGTGGTGGATCGCTTTGGATCGACCTGAACGGGCAGTTCTTTGCCAGTTGCGGAAACTTGAAGGAGGCAGATGTGTGTGGTGTGCACAGTGAATTCCACTGCATTTGAGGGCTTTCAAATCCAGTCCGACAGCAACAATAACCATTCTCGTAAAATATAAATACATCAAAGACACAACTGTCTTGATTCATGTGTCGCGTAGTATAAACTGGCAACAATGATCATGACAATAAACGTTTATCAAGTATCATGACACGGTTCGTCAGCTGAAGTTTGAGGTTCGCGTAGCACGTCGAGTAAAATTTTGTCGCAGTGGGCAGACTTTGTGACAAACTTGACGGACATGGCAGATGGCAGATTTTCAGCCAGTGCCGAAACGGTGAGCCCTTATTTTGTAAAGATTCTTGTGACGTCGCGTCATTTGGGCTCTGCGAAGAGTCCGTGATTCTGCGTCCCAACACCCCCCTCCTTCGGGAGTAAACCAAGATATGCATCGAAATGAAGCTTTCTGGTATTTATAAATACTGCAATGTATGGTTTGAAACGATATCGGCTTCATTTTAGTAGGTGGTGCAGGTCGCATAGCCCCGGCGCAAGACAAGTTCTTAGTTGAGTATGACGATCTCAGCCAAGGTGCCTATTTGAACCATCTCAAGCCTGAGTATGTTGTAGTAGTATGTGGCTCCTACATGTAAGTATCTGGTATACCTCCGGTATACGGGCATGTTAACACTGAGTACTCTGTAGCAGCGTTCAGATACAACCTCAATTTGTGCACTAGTTAGTATGTATTACGTATGTATAGTGTCGTTGCATTATCTTTGACAATGTACTTACCATTGGAGCTTTCAAATGATCAAGAATTTCTTAATAGGACAAGATCGGAGACGAGGGGAAAATACGATATGCGCAGTCGTAGCGATCGTTCGGAGAAGCAAAGAGGATAACTTTGTTATTGGTTTTTGTAACATGAAACTTAAAGTTATCGATTAAAGATGTGAATTGAATAAGACTATGAAAAAGGGTCAAGAACAGAATAGATTGGGGTTTCAAGAACTTTGAGGACGATAATCGATTTTTGGAGAGTATGTTCAAACATGAGGCCCCCACAAAAGTGGATATCTTTTTGTTTTCTTCTTTCCAGCCAACGCATTGCATTAATCATTAATCTTGAGTCCAGACCAGGATAAGATCGACTGAGATACCTTGTGATACCTGTCAAGGCGCTTGGTGCTTACTAGTCCCAAAAAGGATTCTTGGAATCCATATCGAGCACAGATTCATGTACCTCTCTTCATGACGAATATGGAATTGGCTTTGGGGAAAGGATGCTTCAATTCTCCGAAAATGTCATCGAGGAAGTAGATAGGACATAAGGGTATGCACGTTAAAAGATATATCCTTCTCAGCATGGCCGCCACAGCCCGAACGAGGATCCCATTACAGCCATCTCCATGATTTTCAAGTTATGGCCGGTGCCTTAGATGTATGCCAACATATTATTTGAGCGATCGATGCTACTCTCATCACCACCGATCTTTAGCGGTGCGCTCTGGCCACAGGTGAACGTTCCAGGCCAAAACGCCCGGTGGTCCGTGTGCGGATATTCTTCGGCTAACTATGCCTTAAATCTGTGAGCGCTAGAACACTATTTTAGTTCAAGTATCCGGAAAATGATAAGATTCCTGTCACCTTCCATGGGCTATTCTAAGAGAAGACAGAGTATGTTCAATATTACAGATTCTAAGAGAAAGAAAAGTAGTCGATACCAACCAGAAGTCGCACAAGTGATATGCAAGATTTGCGTTTTCCACGATCGCCTACGGTACTTGAAGAGAAGTGAAGATAACACTAGAATTAGCTTCCCGTGTGTCTCGCAGCACACACACAGTATTCTGGTATTCACGGGCTGTCACGTTGTCGATCGGATGTTCTCTGACACTCAATCGGCTTGCACCGGCGTTCTCTCTGTCCCAGCTGACTGAGTGCCGCTTCGCAGACGGGTATTTTTTATCCATGAAGGTATGGTGTGTACGCATCCAATAATATATAATTGCACTCAAATGACTCAAATCAGAAGATGCTGAAACTATGCATGTTTTTTATGCCTTCCTGCAAAGATATAATGTCATATATAGACAAACACATTCTGATTTTCAGTTCCTTCATCATAATGAGATTTGATTTGTGCCTTATCTTATTTAGAGTATTAGAGTACCGTTCTCATCGTACATTTTCTTTCTACAAAGTAAGACGTTCTGTAAGGGTGTACATACTACGCTTATGGCATGTGGTGTTGAAGAAATTGGTGCATGTAGTGCGCACAATACTGAGTGAGGACTCTGCACATTAAAAAGCGTTTGGGACTTGTAATGACGATCTATTCATTGAAAGTTTCCCCTGGAGCCCGAACAATGCGAAGTGGGTCTTCAAGCCGGGCATACGCGGTTAAAATTTGGGTTAACATCCTCCAAAGGAACAGATGAGATCTAGATCCTGGTTTATCTTTTGCTGTGTCTGCTTCTCGCTATGTGTGGGCTCTCATCCATCACGTTTGGAACTGTTGCTCAGAGATTATAAGGCCTACTGCTAGTAGTGTGGCTGGCAATAAAAAGTATGCATCTTCAGGATTTTGCATTTAAAGATTGAATGAATTTGATGCAGTAGTATTCAAACCAAAGAGAGACCTCAATCAACTCCGCATTACTCGTGGTGGCCTTGGTTAAATATGTTACAGCTCCGGCTACTTTCATAGCCTGTTGTGCAAATAGTTATACTGGCATCAAATATGAACTCGTTTGTAGAGCTGCTTGGTAGTGTGTAACGAATCAGTGTCAACGCTCCCAAATACTACCGGAGATATCGCAATTTTTCATGAGCCATGCGGTAGTATGCCGTTAGGGCGCTGTTGGTCTTCAACGAAAACATAGAATATTGGTTGAACGAAAGGTATATAAGCGGTGTGGTTTCGCTGAGTTCTCATCAAGCTATCCATTCGATATCTACCAACATACAGGTACATCAGAAGCTTCTCACCTTGTCGTTATACGCTGCTCAATCCAAATTTATTAGAAAATTGTATTATGCAGTTGTCTTTCACCACCGTCTTCGCCACCATCCTCGCCTTTTCCGGGGTCACCAGCGCTGCTCCTAGCGGCGAAATTACCAACAGCACATTGGCACCTCTTGCTGCGCCGTTTGGCATCAACTATGGCCAGACCCAGAATAACGACGTTGCCTGGGTCGACGGTCAGTCCAAATGCAGCTTCGTCATCGTTGGACCTGTAAGTTGCAGTCCGCAGTATCAAACGAGGATTTTAACTGATTTCTAGGCCAATAGAACGGCCCGAACCCTTGTGGGCGACCCTTCAATATCAACGGACAGAGTGGATTCACATTCGAAGGATGTGGTGGTGCCCTTTCTATCAACCAGAACGGGCATTTCTTTGCCAGCTGCGGTAACTTGAAGGAGGGAGATGTATGCGGTGTGCACAGTGAATTCCACTGCATTTGAGGGCTGTCAGATTCAATCCGACAGCAACAATAACCATACTCGTAAAATATATATACATCAAAGACACAACTGTCTTGATTCATGTGTCGTGTAGTATAAACTGGCAACAATGATCATGACAATAAACTTTTATCAATGATCACGACACGGTTCTTCAGCTGAAGTTTGAGGTTCGCGTACCAGGTCGGGCAAAATTTTGTCGCAATGGGCAGACTTTGTGATACCTATCAGGCGCTTGGTACTTACTTTGCCCAAAAAGGAATCTTCGAATCCATATCGAGAATAGTTTCATGTGCCTTTCTTCTTGACGAATATGGATTTGCCTTTGCAGAAATGATGCTTCCATTCTGCGAAAATGTCATCGAGGAGGTAGATAGGACATAAGGGTATGCACGTTAAAAGATATATCCTTCTCAGCATGGCCACCGCAGCCCGACCGAGGATCCCATTACAGCCATCTCCATGATTTTCAAGTTATGGCCGGTGCCTTAGATGTATACCAGCATCTTATTTAAAAGATAGACACTTCTCAGGACCCCGAGAAATGGGGGTGAGGCCTGATCCAGAAAGTACACTTTTCGTCCGGACACAAGGTAGGCCATTTTGTCCGGATTGGACCTACCCTCCTCTGATTTCTCAAAATTTGTCTGGACCAGGGACCTAGCCTATTTTTTGCTAAAATTTGTCCGGATCGGTGGGATCAGGCCTAAAATTGCTCCAGATGGCGCAGGGGGCCTCAAAAACATAGGAAATGAGGCGTTAGAGTAGGTGTCTAAATAGTGCATAAAAGTAATGGATACGACATATAGCTAACTTTTTTTGAATCCCGTACTGAATAACTCCTAAGAGCTTCAACGCCTTTTGTAACTGCTTGTCGGCTTTTTGTAGGGTGCAAAATTGGTTTAAATCGTCAGGCGAGAGCTCGAGATTAGAGGCCTGATGTTGATGCTGAGAGCCTGCCTTGTAATCGAGGAGTGTAAGAAAGTTGATTGATGAGAGTAGAAGAAATTGACGAGTTTGAAAGATTGCGGTAGCGGCTGGAACAGAGCGGAATTGTCGAGCATACATATGTTCAAAAACTGGAACTTGCACCATGTAAGATATCGCGGAAATGATGAAAGGCTCGGTAACCGAGCTATGCTTGACAAGCCTGAGAGTGATATTGCTGAGCAGTGAAGGACTGGCTAGAGTGCGGTGGGACTACTTTTTGCGTTGGGAAAAATCTTAAAAAATCTTAAAAAATAAAATAACATGCAAGTGTAAATACACGAGGAGAAAGTACATGAAAATATAAATGTATGCTACGAGACGTCTTCGAATTCGTGAATTATAAATCTCAAATTCACACTAAACATGTACACCACGGCTGCCTTTTGTCTGGACCAGGGATCTGGCCATATTCTAAGAAATGATTTCTGTCTGGATTGTGGGACCTAGCGTTTTCAAAAAAATCTTCAATTTTGTCCGGATTGGCACCTGGCCTTTTTGAAATTTTTTGAAAAATCCGTCCGGATTGGTATCAGGCCTCACCCCCCATTGCCCGGGGTCCTCGCTTCTCTCATCACCACTGATCTCTAGCGGTACGCTCTGGCCACAGGTAAACGTTCCAGACCAAAACGCCCGATGGTCCATGTGCGGATATTCTTCGGCTAACTATGCCTTAAATCTGTGAGCGCTAGAACACTATTTTAGTCCAACTAGCCGGAAAATGTGAAGATTTCTGTCACCTTCCATGCCCTATTCTAAGAAAAATAAAAGCAGTTGATGCCAACCAGAAGTCGCACAAGTACTATGCATGACTTGCGTTTTCCGCGATCGCCTACGGTACTTGAAGAGAAGTGAAGATAACACTCGAATTGGCTTCCCGTGTCTCTCGCAGCACACTCACAGTATTTTGGTATTCACGGGCTGTCACGCTATCTATTGGATGTTCTCTGACACTCAATCGGCTTGCACCGGCGTTCCCTCTGTGTCCCAGCCGACTTTGCCGCTTCGCAGACGGGTATTGTTTATCCATGAACGCATGGTGTGTATGTATCCAATAATATATAATCGCAATCATATGACTCAAAACAGAAGACGCTGAAACTATGCATCTTTTGTACAAAGATCTAATGTCATATATAGCCAAACACATTCTGATTTTCAGTTACCTCATCATTATGAGATTTGATTTGTGCCTCATCCTGTGTTGGAAGATTTAGAGTACCGTACTTATCGTATTTTTTCTTTCTACAAAGTAAGACGTTCCGTAAGGGGGTACATACTACGCTCATAGCTTGTGGTGTTGAAGAAATCGGCACATGTAGTGCGCACAGTACTGAGTGAGGACTCTGCACACTAAAAAACGCTTCGGACTTGTAATGACGATCTATTCATTGAAAGGTTCCTCTGGAGCCTGAACAATGCGAACTGGGTCTTCAAGCCGGGCATATGCGGTCATAAGTCGGGTTAACATCCTCCGGAGGAACGAATGAGATCTAGATCATGGTTTATCTTTTGCTGTGTCTGTTTCTGGCTACGTGTTGGTTCTCATGCATCATGTTTGGAACTGTTGCTTACAGGTCCTAAAGCATACTGCTAGTAGTATGGCTGGCAACACAAAATACGCATCTTCAGGATTTTGAATTTAGACATTAAATGAATTTGATGCAGTAGTATTCAAACCAAAGAGAGACCTCAATCAACTCCGCATTACTCGGGGTGGACTTGGTTAATTATATTACAGCTCCGGCTACTTTCATAGCCTATTTTGTGAATAGTTACACTGGCAACACACTTGAACTCGTTTGTAGAGCTGCTTGGTAGTGTGTAACGAATGAATGCCGACGCTCCTCCCAAATACCACCGGAGATATCGCAATTTTGCATGAGCCATGCGGTAGTATGCCGTTAGGGCGCTGTTGGTCTTCAACGAACATATCGAATATTCATTGGACGAAAGGTATATAAGCAAGGTGATTTTCGCTGAGTCCTCTTCAAGCTATCCATTCGATATCTACCAACATACAGGTACATCATAGTCTTCTCACCTTATTGTTATACACTGCTCAATCCAAATTTATTAGAAATTGTATCATGCAGTTGTCTTTCACCACCGTCTTCGCCGCCATCGTCGCCTTGGCCCGTGTCGCCAGCGCTGCTCCTAGCGGTGGAATCACCAACAGCACATTGACTCCTCTTGCTGCACCGTTTGGAATCAACTATGGCCAGACCCAGAATAACGACGTTGCCTGGGTCGATGGTCAGTCCAAATGTAACTTCGTCGTCATTGGACCCGTAAGTTGCAGTCCGCAGTGTCAAACGAGGCTTATTACTGATTTGTTGGGCATTAGAACGGGCCGAACCCGTGTGGGCGACCGTTCAGTATCAATGGAGAGAGTGGATTTACATTCGAAGGATGTGGTGGATCGCTTTGGATCGACCTGAACGGGCAGTTCTTTGCGAGCTGCGGTAACTTGAAGGAGGCAGATGTGTGTGGTGTGCACAGTGAATTCCACTGTATTTGATGGCTTTCAGATCAAATCCGACATCAACAATAACCATACTCGTAAAATAGATATACATCAGAGACATGGCTGTCTTGATTCATGTGTCGCGTAGTATAATGTGGCGACAATGGTCATGACAATAAACGTTTTTCAAGTAGCACGATTCGGTTCGTCAAGTGAAGTTTGAGGTTCGCGTACCAGGTCGGGCAAAATTCTGCTATTTATAAATACTGCAATATATGGTTTGAGGCGATATCGGATTCATTTTAGTAGGTTGTGTGGTTGGCATAGTTCCGGCGCAAGACAATTTCTTATTTGAGTATGACGATCTCAGCCAAGGCGCCTCATTGAACCATCTCAAGCCTGAGTATGCTGTAGTATGTAGCTCCTACAGGTAGGTATCTGGTAGACCTCTGTGGTATGCGGGCATGTTAACACTGGGTACTCTGTAGCATCGTTCAGATACAACCTCAATTTGTGCACTAGTATGTATTACTCTCGTCGTATTATCTTTAGTCCAGACAAGGATGAGATCGACTGGGATACCTTGTGATACCTATCAGGGCGCTTGGTACTTACTTGGTGTAAGCCTGGCGGCTCACCACTTCATATACGGTCCGAGCAACTAGATGCCAAAGTATATTTATAGCGCCATTTTGTTGCAACGGTTACGGCTTGTCGGACTGGCATGACTAGCTCACACTTGGCCCAAAAAGGAATCTTGGAATCCATATCGAGAATAGATTCATGTGCCTCTCTTCATGACGAATATGGAATCGCCATGATCCTTCGATTATCCTAAAATGTGATCGAGGAGGTAGATAGGACCAAAGGGTATGCACGTTAAAAGATATATCCTTCTCAGCATGGCCGCCACAACCCGAACGAGGATCCCATTACGGCCATCTCCATGATTTTCAAGTTATGGCTGGTGCCTTAAATGTATACCAGCATATTATTTAAAGATAGACGTTTCTCTCATCACCACTAATCTCTAGCGGTACGCTCTGGCCACAGGTGAACGTTCTAGGCCAAAACACCCGGTGGTCCGTGTGCGGATATTGTTCGGCTAACTCTGCCTGAAGCTTTTGAGCGCTTGAGCACTATTTTAGTCCAAGTAGCCGGAAAATTTAAAGATTCATGTCACCTTCCATGCCCTATTCTGAGAGAAGAGAAAGTATGTTCAATATTAAATATTCTAAGAGAAATGAAAGCAGTTGGTGCCAACCAGAAGTACCACAAGTACTATGCAAGACTTGCGTTTTCCGCGATCGCCTCCGGTACTTGAAGAGAAGTCAAGATAACACTCGAATATGCTCCCCGTGTCTCTCGCAGCACACCCACAGTATTCTGGCCTTCACGGGCTGTCACGCTTTCTATCGGATGTTCTCTGACACTCAATCGGCTTGCACCGGCGTTCGCTGTGTGTCCCAGCTGACTGAGTGCCGCTTCGCAGACGGGTATTTTTTATCCATGAATGTATGGTGTGTACGCATCCAATGATATTTGATCGTGCTCATACGGCTCAAATCAGAAGACGCTGAAAATATGCATCTTTTGAACAAAGATCTAATGTCATATATAGCCAAACACATTGTGATTTTCAGTGTCCTCATCATCATGAGATTTGATTTGTGCCTTATCTTATTTAGAGTATTAGAGTACCGTTCTCATCGTACATTTTCTTTCTACGAAGTAAGACGTTCTGCAAGGGAGTACATATTACGCTTATAGCTTGTTGTGTTGAAGAAATCGGTACATGTAGTGCGCACAGTACTGAGTGAGGACTCTGCACACTAAAAAACGTTCGGGACTCGTGATGACGATCTATTGATTGAAAGTTTCCTCTGGAGCCCGAACAATGTGAAGTGGGTCTTCAAGCCGGGCATATGCGGTCATAAGTCGGGTTAACATCCTCCGGAGGAACGAATGAGATCTAGATCCTGGTTTATCTTTAGCTGCGTCTGCTTCTGGCTACGTGCGGGCTCTCATGCATCACGTTTGGAATTGCTTGCTTAGAGATCCTAATGCCTACTGCTAGTAGTATGACTGGCAACAAAAAGTATGTATCTTCAGGATTTTAGAATTTAAAGATTGAATGAATTTGATGCAGTAGTATTCAATCCTAAGAGAGACCTGCATCAACTCCGCATTACTCGGGGTGGACTTGGTTAATTATATTACAGCTCCGGCTACTTTCATAGCCTGTTTTGCGAATAGTTATACTGGCATCAAACTTGAACTCGTTTGTAGAGCTGCTTGGTAGTGTGTAACGAATCAGTGTCAACGCTCCCAAATACTACCGGAGATATCGCAATTTTGCATGAGCCATGCGGGTAGTATGCCGTTGGGGCACTGTTGGCCTTCAACGAAAATATCGAATATTGGTTGAACGAAAGGTATATAAGCAGTGTGGTTTCATTGAGTTTTCTTCAAGCTATCCATTCGATATCTACCAACATACAGGTACATCAGAGGCTTCTCATCTAGTCGTTATACACTTCTCAATGCGAATTTATTAGGAATTCTACCATGCAGTTGTCTTTCACTACCGTCTTCGCCACCATCGTCGCCTTTGCCGGGGTCGCCAGCGCTGCTCCTAGCGGTGGAATCACCAACAGCACATTGGCACCTCTTGCTGCACCATTTGGAATCAACTATGGGCAGACCCAGAATAACGACGTTGCGTGGGTCGACGGTCAGTCCAAATGCAACTTCGTCGTCATTGGCCCCGTAAGTAGCAGTCCGCAGTATCAAACGAGGGTTTTAACTGATTTGTTGGGCATTAGAATGGCCCGAACCCGTGTGGGCGACCGTTCAGTATCAATGGAGAGAGTGGATTTACATTCGAAGGATGTGGTGGATCGCTTTGGATCGACCTGAACGGACAGTTCTTTGCCAGCTGCGGTAACTTGAAGGAGGCCGATGTGTGTGGTGTGCACAGTGAATTCCACTGTATTTGATGGCTTTCAGATCAAATCCGACATCAACAATAACCATACTCGTAAAATAGATATACATCAGAGACATGGCTGTCTTGATTCATGTGTCGCGTAGTATAATGTGGCGACAATGGTCATGACAATAAACGTTTTTCAAGTAGCACGATTCGGTTCGTCAAGTGAAGTTTGAGGTTCGCGTACCAGGTCGGGCAAAATTCTGCTATTTATAAATACTGCAATGTATGGTTTGAAACGATATCGGCTTCATTTTAATAGGTTGTGCGGGTCGCATAGTTCCGGTGTATGACAAGTTCTTAGTTGAGTATGAAGATCTCAGCCAAGTTGCCTCATTGAACCATCTCTATTACATTATTTTCTGGAAAAAATTCGAAGGTTGTGTGCCGTGAGATTTAGTATGTACTCAATAGGTACTCAATGCTCTGAGCGTACTTGATCTCCTGGTTTTCTGTTGTACTACTTACAGATAAAAGCAATACAGTACTAGTTTTCTATACACACTATGCTGTACTGCGTACTCTGTTTGGTATGTATTACGGCGACAGCCCTGCACTTACTTACACACGAAATGGTTGCCAAGATCAGCCGGATTAGAGGCATCAGCGGAGCCTAAACTTTGTCCGCCAAATGGTGGCTCTGTTCAAAGAGTGGAATTTCTAGAGTTTTATCGATACCTGTTCATGTATAATTTGGTTTTACTCTTATTGATTTCACTGAAAATTTTTGGGAGTCATCAAAGAAAGACTTGTTCACTTAGTCTAATATACTGTTGTGTTTTGGTTGTGTTCAGTCCAATTTGTATTAAGCTATTTGTGGTTACAGAAACACTTAATAAAAATATTTAAAAGAGATTACAAGTAAATGAATTTGTCTCAAAGCAGTCCCAAGATATTTAAGCGTACTTGCATGGTATGAAATGCAGAAATGAGCCTCGCAAAGTAGGCAACAAGCTTATGTTATTGATATTTAAAATCCGACAGACGGCCATCAGATGCCGCATATCCAAGTACGTTGTAAGTTGTACGACTTACATTCGGAAGTACTTTGTCCCAAGACTAAGGAGTACTACTTGCATAGAGTTATAAGGTGTACTTGATATTACATAGAATCTTCGAATTTTTTCCAGAAAATATTGTCATACATCTCAAGCCTGAGTGTGTTGTAGTATGTAGCCCCTACAGGTAAGTATCTGGTACACCTCTGTGGTATGCAGGCATGTTAACACTGGGTACTCTGTAGCATCGTTCAGATACAACCTCAATTTGTGCACTAATTAGTATGTATTACTCTCGTCGTATTATCTTGAGTCCAGACAAGGATGAGATCGACTGGGATACCTTGCGATACTATCAGGGCGCTTGGTACTTACTTGGTGTAAGCCTGGCGGCTCACCACTTCATATACGGTCCGAGCAACTAGATGCCAAAGTATATTTATAGCGCCATTTTGGTGTAACGATTACGGCTTGTCGGACTGGCATGACTAGCTTACACTTTGCCGAAAAAGGAATCTTCGAATCCACATTGAGAATTGATTCATGTGCCTCTCTTCATGACGAATATGGAATCGCCTTTAAATACGGAAATGATGCTTCGATTATCCGAAAATGTCATCGAGGAGGTAGATAGGACCAAAGGGTATGCACGTCAAAAGATATGCCCTTCTCAGCATGGCCACCACAGCCCGACCGAGGATCCCATTACAGCCGTCTCTGTCTTTTTCAAGTTCTGATCGGTGGCTTAAATGTATGCTAGAATAATACTTAAAGAGAGATATTTCTCTCGTTACTACTGAGCTCTAATGGTACGCTCTGGCCACAGGTGAACGTTTGAACACGCTGAACGCAAGGCACAGGTACTCAGGAACAATCAATGAGCTTACATAATAGTTGCCCATCCTTGGACAGTTCTGCGACGGCGCCACAGCCTCATTTACTGTGCTTGTCCCTAGCCTCATCGTCTCATCCAGCCAGCTACTCACATAAAAGACTGCCGCAGCAGAGAGCGCCAGTCACACACTAAGACTTAGATCCCCCATCCCACCATGTCTCGATATCCAGAGGTTTGTCATTGAGAGTCCTTTCTCTTGGTGATGATGACGCTCATTCATGTACAGGCAGATGAGGCGCAGCACAGGCACTACAACGATGGGTACTCGCCCTATCCAGCCACGACCACGCCCAACCCATACGACCAATACGATGCCCAGCCCAACCCATACGACCGCCCTCAGCAGCAGCAGGGAGGCGGCTACGGCGCCGGCACCCCGCTCGCGGACCCCTTCAACCCCGTCTCGCACAACCCATACGCCTCGCCCCCACCAGGCCCCCCGCCGTCGACCATGTACCCGCCGCCGCCGCCACCGCCCGCGGACCTCGGGTACGGCGCGTACCGCGCACCCTCCATCGTGCACCCCGCCTCTCCGCCGCACCACGCCATGTCCCCCGCGCCGTCCCTCAACCCGCTCCTCGCCCCGCCTGGGCCGTCGAGGACGCCCGGGCTGCAGCCGCAGTACAACCGCTCCGCGTACGACATGAACACTCCGGACGACGATATGATGATGGATACCGGCGATATGCCACTGCTGCGCCGCGACCCGTCGTCGTCGCTGTCCATGCTCGGCGGCGCGCAGCAGTTCCCTGGGGGGTTTGAGGAGGATGGGGAGGGCATGATGGCCGGGGATGATAGGTCGGAGAATAATATTCGATATGGGCGGATCCCGCAGAGAGTGCCGCGGCGGTACAAAACGGTCAAGAAAGTCGAGTGAGTCTTCGTCCTCGCCATCCTCATCGTTTGTCATATTATGCCTTTCATCTCATCTGGCTTAACGCAGACTCTTTCACGGCAACTTCGTGCTCGACAACGCGGTCCCCAAAAAGCTGCTCGACATGTGCGCGAATCGCACCGAGCGCGAGTTCACGCACATGCGCTACTCCGCCGCGACATGCGACCCCAACAACTTCAAAGACTCCGGCTTCACGCTGCGGCAGGTGCACTACGACCCGCCGCGGCGCACCGAGCTCTTCATCGTCATGACGATGTACAACGAGGACGAGGAGCTCTTCTGCCGCACGATGCACGGCGTCATCAAGAACGTCGCGCACCTGTGCAAGCGCGACCGCAGCAAGACGTGGGGCAAGGACGGGTGGAAGAAGGTCGTGGTGTGCATCGTGAGCGACGGGCGCGGCAAGATCAACGCGCGCACGCTGAGCGTCATCGCGGCGATGGGCGCGTACCAGGAGGGCGTGGCGAAGACGAAGATCGGGAACCAGGACGTGACGGCGCATATTTACGAGTATACCACGCAGAGTGCGTTTCTTCTATTCTCTCTCTCAACAACTCTTGACTGACTGACTACCTTTTCCATTCCATCCCGTTCCACCGCCCAGTCTCCGTCACCCCCTCGCTCAAAATCGAGGGCGCCGAAAAGGGCACCGTCCCCGTGCAGGTCATCTTCTGCCTCAAGGAGAAGAACCAGAAGAAGATCAACTCGCACCGCTGGTTCTTCAACGCCTTCGGCGCGCTCCTGCAGCCCAACGTGTGCGTGCTGCTCGACGTCGGCACGATGCCCGGCCCGACGTCGATATACCACCTGTGGAAGGCGTTCGACATCAACTCGAACGTCGGCGGCGCGTGCGGCGAGATCGTCGCGCTGAAGGGCAAGTACGGCCGGAATCTGATCAATCCGCTGGGTGCGTTTTGTGTGCTCTTTTGGCGGGGATAACAGTGTGCTGACTTGGATGTGGTTTCTTTGTTCGTTTGATTAGTTGCTGCGCAGAATTTCGAGTATAAGATGTCGAATATCCTCGATAAGCCTCTGTTAGTACTCGTTGTTTTATCCTCTTCCTTAGTTAAATCTTTGCTGATCTCCCGTCTCCCTTATTGCCACCCCTCTTATATCCTGCACTGATCTCTCTTCCGCTCTCCGCTCCCCCTCATGCATTTATCCTTTCTCCCCCTGCCCCCACTCTCTTTCCTGCAAATTCCCTCACCCACTCTCCTGTAACCTCTCTCCTGCAACTCCTCTCCTGCAACTTCCCAACCCCTCTCCCCCATTCTCCCTTCCCCCTTCCCACCTCCCATTCCTCTCGTATAAAACCCGAAAATCCCCCACCCACAAAAATCACAGTGAATCCGTCTTCGGCTACATCACCGTCCTGCCCGGCGCATTCAGCGCGTACCGCTACATCGCGCTGCAGAACGACGCCCAGGGCGAGGGCCCGCTGCAGAAGTATTTCTTGGGGGAGACTATGGTGGGTTCTTCGGTTTTTTGTTGTTGTTGTTGTTATTGTTGTTGTTGTTTTTTTGAAGGGGAGGGGGGGAGGGGGGGGGGGGGAGAGGTGGAGCTTTGTGTGCTGTCCTCTCCTGTGTTTTCCACTCCCTCTTTTTTTCTTGCTTTCTTCTTGTTTTGCCATGTCTTCGTTTCGCCGGGTTTTTTTTCTCGCCTCGCGTGCTTAACTTTCTGCTCGGATGTCCTCATTCCGCTTTCGTTTCTCTTGATTTCCTCTTCCTTTGTCCTGTCTGTGTCTTCCTTGACGCCGACCGCTTTCGTTTTATCCTGTCTTCGTTTTTCGCCTGTTTTTCTCTCCCTGCCTTCCTCCCTGCCTTCCTCCCTGCCTTCCTCCCTCCTCCCTCTTTCCCTCCCTCTTTCCCTCCCTCTTTCCCTCCCTCCTTCCCTCCTTCCTTCCCTTCTGCCTAACCCGCTCTCTCCCTCTTTCTTTCCGTCTATCATTTCCCCCTGCTTTCCTATGCCTGTGCCCGCGTCTTGCCTCTTGCGTTGTTCGTTTCTCTCCGTTTTCGTTTCGCCTGCTTTCGTTTCACTCATTTTCCCTTTCGCCTGTTTTCCTCTCCTCTTCCTTTCTTTTTCCTTCTTCTCCATTTTCTCTCCTTTCTTTTATTCCATTTTTTGTTCGATGTTGAAAGCGCATTTGCTGATTGATGTTACCTGCATGCTCGTCTACAGCACGGAGCCGGAGCCGATATTTTCACTGCGAACATGTATCTCGCCGAAGATCGAGTAAGTCGCCATCATCATCCTTCTTACAGCTTCAAAGCCTAGCAAAGACATGCACTCGCTGATATGACTTGTTATTATTGCGACTGATTTAGATTCTGTGCTGGGAGCTCGTCTCCAAGCGCGGCGGGTCGTGGATATTGCACTATGTCAAGTCTGCCTACGCGGTTACGGATGTGCCTGATCAGGTTCGTGGTCATTTTCATTTTTCACTTGGCTTCCGATGGTACCGTAACTTGCACTGTGCTAACTATCCAACCTCCCTCCCTCACCCTCACCTTTCGCTTTCTCCACTGCACCCCATGCCCAACTGCATCACTCCACTCACCTTGCTTACACTCATCAGGTCCCTGAACTCATTTCGCAGCGCCGCCGCTGGCTCAACGGCTCTTTCTTCGCCGCCGTCCACTCCACGGTCCACTTTCACTATTTGTATAGGTCGAGCCATACGTTCGTAAGGAAGGCGTGGATCCATGTGGAGATGGTGTATCAACTGTTTAACTTAATCTTTTCGTGGTTCGCTTTGGTACGTTTTTGTGTCTTCTTTATGTCTGTGTTGTTGTGCTCTGTCGCTGTGTCAACTGGGTCTCTGTCACCCAGCCCAGTCAACTTTTCTAATGCTGATGCTGGTGCTAACTCTTCCCCACAGGCGAACTACTACATCGCATTCGCCATCCTCTCCGAGGCGATGGAAGACCCCTCCTTCAACCTCAAAGGCATCCACGTCGTCAACGTCATCCTCAACTACTTCTACCTCGGGCTGCTGCTCATGTGCTTTATCCTGTCGCTGGGGAACAGGCCGCAGGGGAGCAAGTGGGGGTACACAGCGGCCATGCTGGGCTTCTCGGTTATCACTATTTATATGACTGTGCGTGGTTGCTTTCTTTTCTCTCTCGGGATCCTTTTTTTTTTTTGCGTGTCATTTTCTGTAACTGACCGACCGATGCTTTTGGTTAGGTTGCGGCGTTCCTTCTTGCGTTCAAAGGCCTCGAGAACCTCGCGCATACGAACGGGCCGCTCAAGTTCTCGGACATCTTCACGAACCCGATCTTCAGGAATATCGTGGTGTCCCTCCTGGCGACGCTCGGGTTGTATGTTATCGCTAGTATCATATTCGTGAGTGCCATTTTCTTTTTTTTTGGTCTCTTCGTCTTGCGTTTGTGGGCAGTTTAGACCTGGCTGACTCTACTGTTTTGTTTTTAATGTAGTTTGAGCCGTGGCACATGATCACGTCGTTCGTGCAGTATATGCTCATGGCGCCCTCGTACATCAATGTATTGAACGTATACGCCGTATGTCCCCTCCATATTATGTTGTATTTCTCTGCATCTTTCTCATTACACTCCTCCCCTCCATACAGTTCGCCAATGTACACGACGTCTCATGGGGAACGAAAGGCGACAACACGGTCGCCAAAGACCTCGGGACCGTCGCCACCGGCAAGAAAGCGGGCGAAGTCGAGGCGGAGGTGCCCACGGACGAGAAAGACATCAACGCGCTCTATGAAGATGCGATCCATGTGCTGAACACCAAGCCGCCCAAGGTGGAAAGCAAGCCGGATAAAGGCACCCAGCAGGAGGATTATTATAGGTCTTTCCGGACCAAGTGCGTTGACTTTTTCTTTTTCTTTCTCTGCGGTTTTATTATTATTGTGCATTGAATGTTGTGCTGATTGAGAAATTTGACCGTCTATTTGCTCAGCGTGCTGTTGGCGTGGGTACTCACGAATGGATTGCTTGGAGCTGCGATCACGTCTACGAATGCAAAGGCGTCGAATGGAGGAGCAAATAAGGCCGTGAACGGGTACATGTCGTTCTTATTGGCGTCTGTGGCTGGACTTGCGTGTACGTGTTATTTCTCTTCTCTCCGTCCATCCATCCGTTTGATTGTTTGCCATTTGTACTGACGTGTTGCGTTCTTGGTAGTCATTCGATTCGTGGGAGCCACGACGTATATGGTCGTTCGCCTATTCGCCGGAGAGTAAAGACAAGTGGCTGGGTTGGGTCCTTCTGTGCTCTGATCTCGTCGATGTCCCGTTTCTTTTCCTTTTTTGTTAGTGCTTTATATCTTTATAACCCCAGTAAGGTACATAAGTACCGGTGCTTTTACGTTTTCTGTCCTGTTCCTTTCTCTTTCCGTCTTTTTTCCTTTTATGACTCTGTTCGGCTTTATGAACCATCTCCAGATTGTGCTCATTTTCCGACCTTGGGGCACATAATGTTTCCATTCCCCTTTTTGTTTCTTTTTTGCTTTGTGTTTCCGGCTGGTGTGGATTGTTAGATATTTGATTAGCCGCTTACCTTTAGGCTTTTGCTGTTGTCCTCGCGATCTCCATCTCGAATGAATTGTCTGTTTGAATCATGAACTGTTAAGTAGTACGTAGTAGGTTTAAATTTTATTAGATGCCTATGCAGATAACAAGTAATCTGAGGACGTTTTGTCTTGTCGAGTCACTGTATCAAAGCATAACGCCTGAGCCTGAGCCTGGTACAGACAGGCGCAGGCGGTGCAGAATATGTAGACAGCGGATGGCTACCAGCATCGCACGTGTTCATGAGCGGCGAGCGCACCCATATCATCTGGTACATGATATGTGCGTAAGTACGTACGCATATCTGCTCATTTATTCGCCTTGTATCATTTTTACCCGACTGGTAGGCGCACCAAGGGTCGTCTACATCTAGTCTCGGCGTCCCATCATCTTTAGGCCAGTCATCCGTATTAGGATGACTCACCTGCAGAGTCTGGGATCCCATCAACCAAGGTAAGGGACCTTTGCGTTCGGTGTTTTTTGGCAATTTCTCAGAGCTGACATAAACAATTCTCATGCGTTCATGCTTCATTTATGTATCAACATTATTACTAGCATAGCCAATCATGTTATTAAAATCTTCATTATCCTCTCTTGCAATATACATCATCTGCCTGGCATCTGCTGCATTAATGAGCTCCTGATTTTCAGGACTTGTCAAAGTTGACTGCAAGATCATTTTGCTATTCAAGTTGCTGCTGTGGCGTTCTCGTTTAGTGCAGATGATTGACATGCCCCACACCATTTTGACCCACAAGTCAAAGGTATCCGACCTGATAAGTCCATTGCTGCAATAGCATATCAGCATCAAATACAAATATCTTCTGGATAAAATGCTGGACCAGAATTTCAATATCTTGATGCTGAGAAACTTGCATATGTTTCTGGTTATTATAAAGCAGAGTTCTGAACAAGCAAATGGATGGACTTTGGAAGGGGATACAACAATTGTGATGCAATAGGCAAGAGAGATAAATGAGTGTGAACATACAAGAAATGTTTATGTCAGCTCTGAGAAATCACCAAAAAAACACTTAACATAAAGGTCCCTCACCTTGGTTGATGGGATCCCAGACTCTGAAGGTGAGTTATCCTAATATGGATGACTGGCCTAAAGAGGATGGGATGCCGAGACTAGTCTACATCCACACCACCCCACAGTTACCTAATTGCTCTGAAGATTGATCACAGGTATACCTGGCCAGCTTTACTTCATGATACACAAGCTTTATGACCTGCTGCTATGTGTCAGGGTAAACAGCTTGCTGGGGGCTGTGCCCCCAGACTCCCGCTTGTTGGTGCCCTGTGCCTCCTTATTGAAAAATAAATAGCAGCAGTCACAAACAAATGTTTTGGGAGGGATTGAGCCTCACTCATCCCCCTCTTCTTATCACCACTTTGTGTCTCATTAAAAAAATTAATAATAGCAGTCATTTATATATTTTTTTTTGGAGGGGAATGAGCAAAGCTCACCCCCCCCCCCTCCTTATCACCACTTCATGCCTCATTAAAAAAATTAATAATAGCAATCACTTATATAATGTCTTGGTAGAGATGAGCAAAGCTCATCTCTCTCTGCACTCCGCATTCAAAAATAATTAATCTTGTACAATACAAATACTTTATATATTAAATAATAATCAGTCACTACAGTTAATACATAGCAAGAACTTCTGGATATACTATATTTTTTGTTATATTTAATCTAGAACTGTCATCCCAAATAGCCTTGATGTTGTGCACAGATGTTACTCATGAAATAGCAACATATAGTTGTCCATGTGCAAAAGGCAAAGAAATAAGGTTTAGTCCAACATGTAAAACAGATTGTCCTTGTGCTTTGTTGATTGTTATAGCAAATGCCAGTCACACAGGAAATTGTTATTGGCAAAATTGAAATGGAACTTGTGTATCTGTTGGTATCAGCCCAATCTGTGGAATAAAAACTGTTTCCCCTGCTCTATCTCCTGTCAATAGTTGAACTTCCAAAACACAGTTCCCCATTCTTGTCACAATCCCTTTTTGTCAGGGTTTCTCTTATTTACTTCTATTTTCATCTCATGATTATCTTTTATCTTTTATCGAGGTCTTTACCATCCCCCACACCAGTCAACAGGAACAGACCAGCTTATGTAAATGTATTACATAAGCACCAAGAGCAGCAAAATGTGAGGTCTTTACATAGCCCCCCATTTTTTGGTCAGACTTTCTATATTCAGAATGAGGATTTTTCTGGTCTAGGACTGCTGAAAATTTCCAGTGAGATTCTGGTGAGATTCTGGTGAA
>JANCIO010000310.1:0-36112 GCA_027604855.1 Psilocybe subaeruginosa | reverse complement strand
CCATTCTTAGAAGCAAGCATAAGTGCTGTGTAACAACTGTGACTACTTGCATTGATATTGATGTTTGGGCAAGATAGAAGCAATTTAACAACTGCTTCATGGCTATTCTCAGAAGCAAGCATAAGTGATGTGCACTCCCAGTAATTTCTCATGTTGATATTGATATTGGAGCAAGATACAAGCAATTGAACAACTGCTTCACAGCCATTCTTAGAAGCAAGCATAAGTGCTGTGTAACAACTGTGACTACTTGCATTGATATTGATGTTTGGGCAAGATAGAAGCAATTTAACAACTGCTTCATAGCCATTCTCAGAAGCAAGCATAAGTGCTGTGCACTTCCAGTAATTGCTCATGTTAATGTTGATGTTAGAGTAAGATAAAAGCAATTGAATAACTGCCTCATGTCCATTCTTAGAAGCAAGCATAAGTGCTGTGTAGCCCCAGTCATTTATTGCATTGATATTGATGTTTGGACAAGATAGTAGTAATTGAACAACTGCTTTATGACCATTTTCAGAAGCAAGCATAAGTGATGTGCACTCCCAGTAATTTCTCATGTTGATGTTGATGTTGGAGCAAGATACAAGCAATTGAACAACTGCTTCACAGCCATTCTTAGAAGCAAGCATAAGTGCTGTATAGCAACTGCAACTGCTTACATTGATGTTGATGTTGGGGTAAGATAGAAGCAATTTAACAACTGCTTCATGACTATTCTCAGAAGCAAGCATAAGTGCTGTACACTCCCAGTAATTTCTCATGTTGATGTTAATTTTAGTGCAAGATAAAAGCAATTTAATAACTGCTTCATGACCATTTTTAGAAGCAAGCATAAGTGCTGTGTGGCCCCAGTCATTTATTGCATTGATATTGATGTTGGGATAAGATAGAAGCAGTTGAATGACTGCTTTATGTCCATTTTTAGAAGCCAGCAGAAGTGCTGTATAATGGCTATGATTGCATGCATTGATGTTGATATTGGGGCAAGATAGAAGCAATTGAACAACTGCTTCATGGCCATTCTCAGAAGCTAGTATAAGTGCTGTGTGGCCACTGCCACTGCTCACATTGATGTTGATGTTGGAGCAAGATAGAAGCAATTGAACAACTGCTTCATGGCCATTCTCAGAAGCAAGTATAAGTGCTGTTTGGCCCCAATTATTTATTGCATTGATGTTGATGTTGGGATAAGATAGAAGCAATTGGACAACTGACTTGTGGCCATTCAGTGAAGCTAGAGTGAGTGGTGTGTCCTGCTTTGTTGTATATTTATTCCAGGATGCATGTGTCTCTTGGAAAACATCTAAAAGGCCAAAGTAGGCAGCCACATGACAAGGTCTAAACAAGGAGACTTCACTCAGAGGATAACCATGGCATAAAGGATATTTGGCACATTGAAGAACAAAACTAGATATTATGTTCTTTGGTAGAGTCTTTTTATCACATTGCTTGGCATGAAAGCCCCAGTTGTGATAAGCATAGTCTAGAAGGGGTTGACTTTGTAGAAAACCCTCCAGTGCTACAGTATCTGATATCTCCAGTGTTGTAAATTGAAATGCATAGAGATAGCAAATGCAACTTGTGGAAATATATCCATGTGGTACCAGGATTAACAGATCAGGACTGTTTATGAAGAAATCATGTGCTGTATAATCTTCAAATCATTTTATTAGTCTTAGTCAGTCATTGTTATATGTGCTGGTTCACTTACGTACAAGATGGACAATTCTACTCTCTGGATCAATCACAATCATGCCACAAGATGCAACACTGATCAATCTCTCTGGTGGAATGTCCCCATCATCAAAGATCTTGTGTTCATCACCTATTGCAAGTCCATGTTGAAGTTCAGTGATTGTCAATGACCGGTGTGCATATGTCAACCAGGTGATAGCCCGCTTGGCAAGAGAACAGATTTCCCCATCCTGGTTATTAATTCTTGTTAATGCAGACTGATATGTTGCATTTAAATCAGATGGAAGTGACTGAAGTGCTGTAAATAGCTTGTTCTTGGTGGTACAGCCTCCAAGGGAGTTGATTTGTAAAGATGCAAGAAGAAACCTATAAAATTGCAGCACTAACTGTTAGCTGCAAACCAATACTAGAAGAATTTACAATACTTACATCCCCTTTGAATTTTCCTCAATTTTAGTGCAGACTTTGTTTATACACAAATCATCATCTCCCACAAGATCCAAAATATCTGCATTTGCTTCCACTTCGTTCCTCACAAAAAGTTGGATATCACCCTGTGTTTGTGCCTCAATATATATATGCACAGCATCTGGTGGTAAGGCCTTAGACAACCCCAATGGACGTGAGGTGACCAGAAGAACTGCTTGCAGTGACAAGAGCTTGGCTAGAAGACGAGACCGAACATTATAAGAGGCCTCGTCCAATGCATCAAGGATAATAAACACTTTTTTGAAAGAACTGAATAATTGTCGCAGTAATTCCAAAAGGTCTATTTCAGAAGGACGCATCTCCTTTCTCCTAAACATATCATGCATATTCTCAACAGCTTTGACAATGGGTGATTGGTGATAATGCTCCTCGACCAGCTGCTTGACCAATGAAGCAAGAAAATCTGTAACCGAGTATGTATCATCGTGTCGGCAGTACATAAAGACAACAGCATTGTGGTTCTCCTTAGAGTGCAAATTCTCCAGATATTCGATAACAATTGATCTATACATCCAAGATGTACAGCATTTCGATAGAGGAGAGAGATAAGAACTTACGAGAGAACCGTCTTTCCTGCACCGGCTATCGGAAAACATGTCAGACATTGAAATATAGAGGTCAACTGAATACGTACGTATTCCCGTTATCATAAAGAGACCATTATTCTTGGAGAGCCATTCTTGAAATTCCGGGCTGTCAATAAGCCAAGTTCCCGTGCCAACGGTGCGTTTGGAGAGAGTATCACGGTGGATGATCCTGAAGTTGATTGGTGTTAACCAGTCGGCGATCATTCGAAGTTCTTGAGTGGATTTATTCAGATTTTGAATAGATAAGATGTTATAGAACTCACTGTCGATGGGATCCGCGTGTCTTTCATACACAATTACATCCCTTCCAGCGATATTCACCATGGAATGTTCAATTGTGTTGTCATTAATGACATTGCGAATATCTACACCTCCAAAGGACAGATTGATAAGCGTCGCTATCAGGTATCCATACTCTTGACCAACCTTGCCTCTCTTTTGATGATTTGACCATGTTGCAGGTAATTTTCGGAGATGTACAGTGGATATCGAGTGAAAATGAGCTGAAGGTGAGTAATGGAAGTCAAGATGAAGGCGACGAAGAACGAGCATGGATTCGAGTCGGAATTCCAAGGATCCGAGTATGCGGTTGACCACGCGTACCTCCTATCCTTGCTTCCATGCAGATTGAATAGGAAGTTAAAATTAATCCAACCTGGTTCACACAGCCAGCAGGCCGTTACACACGGAGGACATACTCCAATATATATAGAGACCACTGCCTCGGCCTATTTTATATGTTTTTCTCACTATCTGCTGAGAGTGCTGCCGTCTTGCGTTCGTATGCGGTGGTGGTCGCAATCTTGCACCCAAGGTCGAGTCAGACCGTAGGGGCACGTATGGGTATGGACCAGAGGATGGATGGACGCGAAAGCAAACATGGCCTCGATCACGCACCTATTGGTTCGCCGATGATCCGACATATCTGTTACATGTCGGCGTTCAATGAGAATCCCCAGAACCCGAATCTTGTCCGGAGCCTGAACTCAACCATACGTTCAATCTGGAAGGACAGCCATATCTTGCTCACCACTACTTCCAAGGCGTCGACCGGTACGTGGTATCTCCCTGTTTATACTCGCCTATCTCGCTTGGCCATTGATCACATAGCATCGTGGTGTCATGCTCGCAGCTACGACGAGGACAGCCTCGATTTCTGCACTTTCTACCTATTCATACCCGCAAGCTCAGTGGAACATTGCCATGTAGTCTTGCTTCTATATACACTCTGTGATCATTTATTCTGTGACCCTAGCACGTTACGAAACAACATCTCATAATCTCATAGGTGGACGAAGAACCATTCATCCTCTTCCCTGCTCGACATCTTGTGACTCTTGCCTCCCATTTGTCCTTCTCTCTATCCACAGCTATGGGCTCCGCCGCCTATACGGTTCTTCCTTTTTCACTCTGGCTGTCCACATCATTGCCTCCTCCTCCGCTAACCTAACCTCTCCGCCCGCCTTGCCCCCTCCTCTTCACGCAACAGCATTAATCCGCCGTCATTTTATCTCTGTGTACACTGGAATATCAGCCCCGGCTCCCGAATCAAGTCATACCTCCCTCTCATTCCCTACTGCGCGTCCTGCATGAGCAATCCTCATACCGCCAAAGAAGCATCCGTAGTGGCACTGTTGATGAACCGGAGGAATCCTAGTAGGAGATAGTTTGTAGAGGTGGATCGTTGGATGTTTGAGGTCCTCGATGTAGCCTCTAATTTCATGTAGGATAGACTGGTGCACGGAATGACCGAGGTCTGGATTTGAGTTGACAATCCGGGTTATAAAGGAACGCGAATTTAGTTCCAAACTAAGAAAATCGTTATTGTAATTTAATACTAGTGTAAAAAGCGTGGCAACATATTGAATGCATGCCCCATGGAGTGGCTGGCTTGGGACTGCTGGAATGAAGAAAGGGAAAGGTAATATGTCAGCCTTATGGTTCGAATTTCGAACAAGCGGAGGAAAAGGGACACGAAGATCCACGGTATGATATTTGCGCTCTACATCCTTCGTCTTCACTGCCCTTGCCACAAAAATCTAATGAAACCAACGTTAATCGTGGGGCGCCCGCCTAAAAATTCCAGATCTACCCAGTGACAGTCAAGCTTTATCGGTCTGAAAACACCTGGCGGTCGTATGCAGAAGTCCAATTTGCAATAGACAAGCTTGTTAAACCGTAATTTGGAATACAATGTTAGGCCTTTAATACACCTGGTCAAGAAATGTTAAGAGAAAAGGCATGCACCAAAAGAATCGAGCGAATCGAGTTTCTCGTCCACTCCTAGCCCATGTATAAGATCGTTCGACAAAAGCTCAACCCGATTCTCAGTCGAGAGCCGAGAGTTGGAAATATGAGCTAGTCTCGTACGACCGAACGTGCAAGGGCATCTGTTCGGGCGGGAAATTGTATCCTTGCTTGTAGAGTAGCATGAGCAAAGGCACTATCACCTACATCTGTCGAATGCAACGAAAGCATAAATACCTTCTGCCAAGAACGGGCAACGATATAAAATTAGCATAAAGAAAGAAAGAGAAAAGATAAACTGTGTATTAATTTAAAGTAGGATTGAAACAACAGGTATGACCCACCGCCATAGGAAAACGCCGCAGACAAAGACAAGAAAACACCCTCTAACTTTTTCTACGCTTTAGATAATCTTGACAGTTTGGTGGAAAGAAGAGGGAACCGCGTCAGCCACCGTCATCCAACAAAACAAAAGAGAGGGAGAAGGAAGAGAAGCATACTTTGGCGCATAATGACTCCACGAACTTGGTGATCTGCTCGAGTGTCCGATAGCGGCTCCGTATGTGTCCTGCACAATGTGTTTCGAGTTCGGGGAAGAAGGAAGAATGGAAGCAAATGGCGTAAAAAGAGCAGAGGAGAAAATGAATGGAGGTAGAATAAAATAAAGAAAGCTTACATCGGCTTTAGGTTCGTCGTAGATGATAAACCAATATGCCATAGAGTACTTTATCAAGGATCGTCCTCGACAGTCTGCAAAAAAAAACATCAGCGTCATTCCCACTGACACTAAAAAGTAAAGGCGAAAAAACATACAAAAAGCACTTCGTCTGAACAGTCTGCCCTGAAACGCGCACAAATCCCGCTTCTGGTGCGCGCACGCGACGGCTTGCATGCTCTCCACGTTGTGCGAGGACGCGTACCACAGTGTGAGCTTGATCGTAAGCAGGGCGTTCACGTCTTCAAGCTGTTTTTTTTTTGTTGTCGGGTGCAGGCGGTTGGCGGTTGGCGATAGTCCAGAATTGATTGATAACGAGGCGGAGGCAACGAGAAATAACATTCGGCAGGGAGGGAAAAAAGAAGAAGGAATTGGATAGAACGTCAGTAACATTGCCATGCACATGCATATGAAGAAAGAAGGGAAAAACGGCAGATGACGGAGAACACGAACACTGTGCCGAAACCAAACGCACGACACGAACGAAAAACAAAACCAACACCCACCAAATTCGACATAACTTTACGCAACAGCATATACTTCAACGCCTCCAGCGCCTTCCCTCCCTCACTACCCCCCTCGCCCTCGCCGAGCGCCGACAGATTCTCAAACGCCTCAAAGAAATACAAGACGCCATGCTGTAGTCCTTCTCTGCGTGCAGGATCCTGGACTGCAGGTCGAGCAGGGCTTGCTGGGCAGGCAGACAGTATATTGCATTGGCGGCTGTGCGGGAGAACGTTGGGGACGCCTGCGGGTTCTGGTGAGTGCGGGTTAGCGTTGGTAGTGCGGAGAGACGAGAAGGGATGCAGGGAAAAAGAAAACGCACCTTGGCCTAGGGCATATTGCCCAGCCCGCAATACACCCGGCTCTCGAGGAGGTGCACCTCCGTGAGGATCATCTTGTCGTTGAGCTGCTTGAGCTCCGTGAGCAGGATCTCAACGAGCGTGAGTGTGGGTTGGTACTGGCAGGACTCGAGTTGTCTGTATGTATGATAGCGGTAACTTAGCATAAAAAAACTGAAAACTGAATTATGACAATGAGAGAGTGCACGCACAGTCTGACAAGCCGCGTCTCCGACTGTGCTTCAGGAAATGCGTTTCTCCTGTTTGGCCCAGGCGATGTTGTTCGTGAGCGCTTTCATCTGCACTTTCTGGGAGTCGGGGATGGCGGCGAAGTAGTCCAGGAGCGTGCGGACTGCGCGGGGTGGTAATCAGAGATCAGATCGATGGAATAGAGGGAGAGAGGAGGAAGGACGTACTGAGCTTCGCGGTCTTGGCTTTGGCAGTAGATGACATGAACGCCCGCGAGCGGTTGACGACCTCCGCCAGCCCCTCCGCGTACTTGTGTGCATGCATCTGTCAGTCAGCTCCATCCATGAAATGTACATAAGACCCGAAAGCGTACTTTTGGTCACGATAGAGCTCGCCGAGCCTGACACGCGCTGCCTCCTGGTCCCGCAACCCCTCCTCACTCTGGCTGGTTGAAGTCGTTAGGATCTGCTTGTACAGTGCCTCAGGAGTTGAGGTGTACGCGTAAGCTTACGCACGCATAGGGCGACAGCAATGATGCTCTTTTGTTGTAGGCAGAGGCGATGACGATGGGGCTGATGTTCCATTCAAGCTGGGAGACAGATTGAGCGAGGATCTCGCCGGCTGTGTAGCGGACGGGTGGGCGGAGTGGAAGTGGTAAGAAAGAAGAAAAAGAAGAGGAAGGAAGAGAGAGGAGGACTGCGCTTCTAGGATGATAAAACTTGTGGTGCTATCGCCGCACTCCTGGTCCTGGTCCTGCTGAGCTCGATCATGTTTTTCGCGGCAGAGGGCGTGTGACAGTAGTGACTATCGTGACTGCGGGAGTTTCGATAGCTTCGTACTGACACACGGAATGTATATGATAGTGAGGCTTAAGCACAGAATAGACAGGTATAATTGCTAGTTATTCACTGGGGGATTGTATCTAGAACATGGCCTGTATTTATACTGTAGAATAGAGTCCTAAGACTATGTAAAAAGGGTCTAGATAAAAGAGGTAATATTCAGGGTTATTGGTAAGGAATGGTTTCAGATGAAAAAGGTATAGTAAAGAATGGAGAGGGATAACTCGTGTATAGGTCGACGGAATGGAATGAAGTCGAAATAAAAGATAAGATAAAGAAAAGATAATCAACGTGTGAGAAGTGTACCGGATCGTCACAGGGCGCGACATCGATCTCGCGCAGGATCGCATTGCCTTTGTTCGTCAGTCTGCATGCATGAGGGAGAACAGAATTGGAATTGGGATTGAGATTAGTAACGGATCAGGTCAGGGTTGGAATCAGAGTTATGGCGAGTAATCAGTGACTGAGGGTGATTCACGCACACAATTATCAGGAATAGCAAATGCTTAATCACGTGATATGTTGGTTATCTTCCAACGCCACCTCACCCATCTTTACGACATTCCGCTGTCTTACTCTCCTAGTGAAGTTGACATCCAATGTGAGTCCTTTTTATTGTCGATGCTACGCAAATGGCTCACATGTATGTATCTTTAGGAGCTCGGCAGAGCAACCACAAGTTCAGGAGCAGGCTTTGTGGAAGCGTGGAGGCCCTGTTCCCGAGAAGGTGTTCGGGTTCATCTTCAGTCACAACCGCAAACTTGCCTGGGCAAATAAGCACAACATTGCGCCTGAACAGCCTGAATACATTCGAGTTCAATTGGCTTGGAATGCGATTGCGAGACAGCTCCCGACAGGACACCGACGCCTGGCACTCGTTCACGACGATAAATCTCCTGTAATCTGCCTGGTCATTGCAAACAACAAATCCGAGACAGAGATGGCAAAAACAAAGGATCAGGCCCTTATCAAGGCGTTTCAGAAAGTAGTAGGGGAAGAGAGACAGCCACAGTGGTTCCACCAGACTTTTTGAGCGTTACCCACACATTATCGCCTCATGGAATTGGTGAACTCATTAATTCATTTCATTAACTAGCACGCTACCTAAAAAACTTCTAATCCTATCTACCATACCCATCTTTAAGGAACATGAGAATATGAACACTCAGAATTGTGCATACGGGTAAGCGGAGGTGTCGGACTTGAAGGGAAGTTCTACAGCCATAGACCTAGATTCAATAGTGGTGGCGTGCCGATATGATCCTGGTGCTGTCGAGAATGGACGAACCAAGAAGAAAAGAAAAAAACGGAAGGAGATGGTGGTGGTTGAGAGAAAAGGTAGGTGGATCTGGCGTCGTTGATTTGGGTTATGGGGCACTTTTGGTAAGAGTAGGGTAGAGTGGTCACCGCGGGTGGTGGTAAGGTAGGCTGGCGGTAGGCCATGGTACAATATTACTGGGCCCTTGAAAAAAGCGAAGTTGGCTTAATCCTACAAAATTGTTTGGGTCAGCGTCTGAACTTGAATAGTCAGCATACGACATTTCGGGGATACATAGGTGCAAAATTCCGAACGCCCGCTCCGCCAAACAAAATCTGTCTTCCATGATAACATATCATCGAAAGATTCATTATTATGCTGAGACCTATATCTCATTTTCTTAAAACACGAAAGGATGCATTTACTTCTACGTAGAGAAGGACATGCCCCAGATCAAGGGCAAACTACGATTGGGGATATGCGACGAGCCCTCTGATTTCGATCGCGGTCGTGATTTGCTCATGTCGAACAGCTCATCGGAGCCCTGGTCTATAGGCTTGTCCAGGCCTCGTTGGCTCTTAGAAAAATCTACCCTCATCGCCATCGACTTGTCTTTGATTTCTCACTGTAATGTTATTCACGACGCTACACAATTCCAGCAGCCTAATATAGAATATAATAATACAGAATTACAATATCAAGCGTAGACGAAAGACGAGATCAGTTCAGATTGCTATACATGTTTCGCAATTGCATCACCCATGTGCTTGATCACGAACATAAAGATGAAGGTAGTAGGATGATGATGGAGAATCGAGCTTGAAGAAAGCCGCTCCAATTTCATCACACCTCCACATCCGCTCTGGACTTGATATCACGATCATCTATTGTCGGGGGCTCTCGTCCAGTGGATGTAGTGCCAGCACTTGCGCTATCCGATCTGGACATCTCCGTTTCGTCGACTTTAATTCTCAACTAAAAGTTTAATCCATCAGCAATCGGCGTCACTGCGTTTCGGTAACATTGTGCAACACAAAGGGCTCGAAGGATGTGGAACGCATGAAAGATGTATGTGTTGTTGCTTGCGAGACCGAAGGTGTTGTTCGGGAACGCGATCGGAGCGTTTCGATCATGCTAGTTTTGCGAGAGATAGACAGTCGGGTGGAACGTGCGTTGAGGCTTAGGTGCTGAAAATAAGAATGAGGAATCATATAAAGGTGAGAAGATGCATCGACTTACGTAGCGAGAAAATAGTTAGCGTAGACTAATCGAGCAGAAACTTCGTAAGAGAACGGAAGGCGATGGTATAGAGAAAGAAAGACGCATACATTTGCTGATGACGATGTGGATTCCCAAGAACATCAAATTCGTGTGCATGGAGGCGTGAGTATGTGTTGTGCGAGGTCTGCAGTGTGGGTGGGTGGTGTTATTAATATCAACATGCGAACGAAGGCGAAGGAAAGAGCAGCAGAAAAACACACCGGCCATCCCCTTCTCCATAACGACCAAATCTGGCTTCAACTCCAACAACCTTCCACACAACCCCCTACCTGCTCTACCTCGATCTCCTGAGCGCGCGCCCAGTCCCTGAACTCCATGTTCGTCTGGATCTCGCGCTTCTTGTACTCAAGCGGGAGGTTGAGCAGGATGATGCGCCGCCGCATGGCGGGGTGCGTGATGTCTTTGTTGAGGAGTACGCCCGAGAGCACGCGCGATTCTTCGATATCGCCGCCCGGGATCTTCTCGACGCGTGCATATCTCTTCATATCAGCATTCGTCCGCTTATGCACATGGCCCTGCCTGCCTCTGCCCATGCCCTCCCCCGCAACAGCTGCAGCACGGGCGCGACATCATGGCCGTGGCTTACAGCGACAGTGCACACCGCCTGCAATGCGAGCGCACAAATTATATCCGACTAGTGCTTAAAAAAACTGGTGCCGATGGATGTCTTGATAAGGCCGAGAGTTTGCGCATCGTTGGCGGTGTCGATGGGGACGGAGATGCGCTGGATGATGGAGAGCACCTCGGCGAGGGCTTTGTTGTAGGCGGAGATGAGGACGACCGGGTGGATGTCCCGCTCCAGCTGGGAGAGGAGCTGCGCAAGGATATCGCCGGCTGTGTAGTGGGTGGAGTAACGGGAGAGAGGAAGGGAGGTAGGGCAGGAGGTGAGTGAGAGAGGAAAAAGAAGAGAGGGGGGGACTGCGCACCGAGGATGATAACACCGGTGGTGTCGTCACCGCACTCCTCGTCCTGGGTCCTGCTGACCTTGATCATGTTCTTCGCGGCGGGGTATGCAACGTCGATCTCGCACAGGATCACGTTCCGGCGTTTGTCAGTCTGCAATGTATGAGGGAGAATAGGAACAGGATTGGGATTAGAAACGGGATCAGGTCAGGGTCGGAATCAGAATTATGGCATTGGGATAATGAAAAAGAGAAGAATGACGCACAGGATACCACCCATGCGATTGAGGATCATATTGAGCATGGCTTTGTGGCCCGACACTCTGCGACCTCTGCACGTCACCATCGCCATCACGATCTTTAGTGGTGCTTATCTAGGATAAGATGCCGGGAAGCGCACCTTTGCAGCGGTGATTTTGGATGGGTATCTGCGCCTACACCAACCAAATAGACCAGGAGCGCTAATGACGATAAAGAATAAACATATTTTGAGTCGACTCGGAAGAAGTGGGCCGGAAGCAAAGAACAAGCACACGGAACCACACGGCGATAAAATTAGATCGGAGCTTGAATAAATGTTCCCATACCTCCAATCGTCTGCGCTACCTGAGGTATTAAACTCTGCAGTGATGTTACACTGCGGCTATCAATCCCATGCCATGACTTCAATTGCAAGTTGTATACGCGATTTATTTATGAGCCTGTTATTACCCTTCTCGTGTTCCTAATAACAAGCCACGCCACCAGCACAGTCGGTGCCATCCCCTAACTCAGGTTACACAAATATAATCGTCGGAAAGAGATACGGAACTACGTACCGCAAAAATGATCAGTACGGACTTGATATAATACTGAACTTTTGAGCAGGTAGATTCTATCGCGCTGAATGACGGGATCACCATGGAGACATCATAAAGCACGAATGCGAGCGGGTACGCTGCGGCCGAATCCAGCACCGACATCACCATATGCTTGAATATTCTTTGCAGGCCGGACGGTATTATGCATATGCTGGAAACTAAAATATTTTGCTTATATCCAACGAGAAATGTGGAAGGCGTGGCGGTGCCCAGTGAGATGAACGTCAGACCACTTTTCATGTTATTGAAGAGATTACGGTTCGTATAGGTGGATGGGTTGGTGAACAGCCCTGCTAAAACCATCACAGCATCTAAGAGACCCATAATAGCATAAAAAGCGATTAATAGGAGTATGTATGCGGAGTATAAGCTCCGCAACAAAAATTAATAGCGGGTCCCAACACGGACTTCCCCAGATATTATCGCACCTCAATATCTGTGAAGAACGTAGAGACATAAAATATACAGTGATGTCTTTATTAACCACTGACCAGCAGTCCGTCTGATACAATATGTGCGGAAAAGAACAGAAACTCATCGAGTACGAACATCCGCAACAGGCCGGCTCCCAGCGTCTCGAAGATGAACTCCCGCGTGTCTCCATTTCCCAAGCCCGCCCACTCGCGCGTGGGATACAAGTAACCGGGTCATTAGCGAGACGTGGGTCATTAGAGGGAGGCAAATGTATGTTTACAACAAATTTGCATCACCTTTCGCTGCTCTCCATCGTTCCCATCTTCTCGGACGGACCCCGCAAGCGCTTTCGTATCCCGCAGGACGATGTACAGCACCCCGGCGTCCACCCTCTCCATATCACCCCGTCCTCTCCGTTCATCTCTCGCGCTCGACTTCCACCCTACTGCCTCTACCTTTTGCATCGAGCTCTGCTCCACTCATACTCGCATCTGCACTCTCCCAGATCCTGATCCGCACCCTGACCGTCTACCACCCAAGTCAACTATCTTCAAAGCTGTGTCTGCGACTGCTCCTCGAAGAGGGAAGATTGGCACGCCGCTACGCTGTCCCGGAGCTCTGCATGGTTGTACTGTGGAAGCATGTCAGCGAGTATGGATGTGGGTAGCCAAAGAACAGAAGGGAAAGGAAGGGAATAAGAAAACGTCGGTGTCGGGAAGAGGTGGATGTGGGGTAAATGTCTATGATTATTAGTGGGTATATGTGCGTGTGCATGGTGAGGATGAGTGAACATGAGAGTGGGATGGGAATGGGAATGTAACGGGAATGAGGACGAGGCCTGAAGATGCAAATGATAGTGCAGTGACTTACAAATGGGAGAGTGAGGACTGGGACAGTCGAGCGGGCATGCAGTTCAACTGCAACGGTATTGTGTTGTAGGGTACGACGAATGATAAATCGAACATCAAGTCGTCAAGCGGCGCGAAGCAGCGTATAAAAATTTAAAACAGGACCGGGAGATGGGTGTCGGACGCGGGTGATTGAAAATCAAAAGATGCATATGTGCACGCGCTGGGGTGGGTCGAAGCTGACGCTGGCGTTGATGCATGATGCATAATGGCCCAGGTACCACGCTGTCTGTGCTTCCAGAGATGTTGAATCCGGCGGCACCAGCTCTTGGGGTTGTATTACTACCTGACTTCCTCCTACTCCTCGATGTCGGCCACCCCGACCGTGATTGGGCATCCTACTATCCCGACAGCCACTTCATCCTCATCCTCTTCAACCGGAACCGGATTGAATAGACCCTTGTACCCCCGGTTGGATTGTCGTATCGAGTCTGGCCTACGAACGGACTCGGAGGAGTGGCCTTGCTCATAGTCGTACTCAGTATCAGGTGACATCAGTTCATGAGTTGACCCCAGCCTGAGCCTGCATATGCACACAATCACCAGAAATGTACATCTATCATTCTCAGATTGCTGTAGGACATGAAATATCTCATAAAATCAAATGTATGCAGCAAATACACGTTTTAGAGACTTTATAGAAATGCTCACCAGGGGTTTATATGCTCTTATTGGGACGCAGGGGAAGCTAGTGTATTCGTGGAGGAATCTCTACTGAGAGTAAGGCCAGTGGGTTCTAGGTAGGCAGCAGGAACGGCGATCGTGGTGGACACTATAGCCCAAGACGTTTCTGAGATGGGTAGCACATGCAAATAAGCGAAAATCGGTAAGATATAACGCATTTTGTACAGATTACATGCTTACCTGATCCCCAACCATCATTACAAGCGACTGGGACGTGGAGCATTATTGATGAGGGTTCGTTATTTGGCTTGATCAGGTTGATAGTATCCAGCCCTATAGGCATAACTCATTCGAATGGTACTGCTAGTACGACCCGGGCGCCATACATTGCTTTAACAAAATGTATCATGCTCTCGCCTAGTATTGCAGTTTCATATCCACTTCAGCTTGGTTCCAGATAGGTGACGTGATTTAATTAAAAGAGCAACATATCTTTGAACGTAGAACGCTTCACATTAGACGAAATATTCAGCCCGACTCTCTCGACAGTAAGTCCCCATTTCTCACCTGTTTAATCAAAACTATGCTGTCTGAACGTCGGCGACTGATGTACACTAGTTTCCAACAGCTCGCGCCCGTAGTGAAGTCATTCAAATTCGGATCAAACTATCGAATGGCGAACTACAGTCCTGGTCATTGACTGCCTTGGATTGTGGTCTATGTGAAAGGGATGCTATAATGCTGCTCAGAACTGTGAGACGTACCCATCTGCCATTCTTTGGAACCTCTTTTACAGATTCATACAGCGTATCTGTGAGTAACTGTAAGTCTCCCCCTCTACAGAAGCATCAAAACCGTTGTCTTAATCTTCCCCACTGTTGCTCCCGTATGTGGATGTTGCAACACGCCCAAAGATGAATTCTTCGTTGAGCAACCCATCATTCTGTCCAGTATCGATGGAGCTTCCCTTCATTTTCCCGACTCATAACCTTCACGGAATCCATACGGTGTTGTTAATATTGCATCTACCCTCTCATTTACGAAACCTTGTCCAATATTTCAATATCTCAACGTGGTTTTGAGGCTCCTAGTCTCGCACTGCGAACACTTCCCGACACCTTCAAACCCCAGGAAGCTACCATGGATTTCTAAACCCAGTATATTCTTTCCAGCTACTGAAACCTGTCCGTGGCCTTACCTACATATTCTGGCATACGTTTCAGCATCGCCTACGTGCTCTACTGCTCGCGGTGACTCTATGCCCGTCCTCGTCCATATTTCTCTGCCATACTAAGAAAAGCAACTTCTCTGCTCTCCTATTATACTGATTAGAGATACACCGTGACTGTTTTACTACGTTCTCAACGTTAGCTGCGATAGTAAGATATCATATACATACAATCTTCCGAGGGTTATTATGGACTGCGAAGCGTTATATTCATTTGTAGCGTATCTACACCATACATTATGCCCTCGGTGGGCCAATCCTTGTGATGAAATATGGCTGAGTGCACATTGACTACCATGGTGCTCACTAAGAGTCAAAATACCCTGGCAATCGAGAAGTATTCTCAATTGGATGATGGTGTGTATTGAAAAAAACACAGAAACGATGAAAATAGATCTCTGTTCGTGTTAGAACTCAATCATATCCATGGGAGAAAAAAATTGATGAGTGATGATGACAGGTATTTGGTATTCATTTTGACCTCAGGACTCGTCATCAGCTAGGGTTTGTGAGGTAATGACCAACCTGTTGAGAGCTATGCACCATCTTCTGCATTCTTCTTGAATGCGTCTAAAGAGAACCATGGCTCCATCGCGATCAGACTTGTACTTCATATGGAACGAGGTATCCAGAGAGATGAGACGTTGGCAGTAAAATTGGAAAGGAAGTGCTGGCACTTCTCCAGCCACTCAATTGGTCATGAGATGCAGCTTCCTTAATGAGTCCCAGCCATCCATTAATAGCCCCTTTTACACCCAGTCCCCAGCTGCCAAGCAGTCCGTGGGATGAGAAGTCGACCGACGACATTGTCCCTCAGCGCTTCGCAACCGGACTGTTGTCTCGTTACCCTCATCATTGAGATGTCCGCTAATCTTCAAAATCCTGCTAAAGAGTCGGAAGTCAAAGCATTGGGTAATCAATGCAAGAAATCCATAGGGTTTGGATCACGCCACACTGCGAGCCCCACAGCCGTGGGTCATGGATCGCCGACTGCAAGCTCCCTAGCCACGGGTCATGGGTCGTCAACTGCGGTGGCAATCAGCCCTCACTGTTAAAACGGGTATGTAATACAACTGAGGAGCCGTCCATTTATGATGACAGTAAAAATCTTGTGAGTTACTCAATCCTATGCCAGATGTCAGATACTTATCCTGTACAACAGCTCATACACCGAGCATTCAGATTTAAGAGTAACCCAAAGTTCGTTTTCCATGACTCTGCTGGTTTTGAGGCAGGGGGTGAGGAGGAACTAAAGGCTGTGATGGATTTCATTGAGAAGTGTTCAAAGGCCCATGTAGTTGATGATCAAATTCATATCATTTGGTATGTGTTTACTGTCTTTTTGTTATCTTTTATTGGAAGCACCTTAAATGACAATGGATCTAGGTTTTGCTTTGACCCAGATGTATCACATCCTTTAAAGCGCAAATGGAATGGTAAGCTTGTAATATATATTTCAATATTAATGAGAACTCATACAAAATCAGTGCCAGTTGTGCCAATTTTCATGAAATTTGATGATCTCATCAGCCAGGTTTGGGACAGAAACAAAACCCCAGAGCAGAATATTATGCATGCTTTGGACACCTTGCAGCAGAAGTTTTAGCAACCACTTAGAAACTATCAATTTCCCCTCCATGCTTATGTTCAGCTTGAGGGTAAGTTATTTATAGTTCACCAAATCAATTTGGTGACTTAATGTGATAAATAGCACTTGATAAGAATGAAAGTGATCATCAAGAACAAATTGGAGAGCTAATGAAACAAACAGCCACATCAATTAATGATCTTGCTCTCAAAATGCTGTTTGTTACTGTGCAGCAGAATAATTTAAAAATATGCATTGAATATGCAATACAATTGTATGTCATTAGCTTGTTTTATATTTATTTTTCTTATTATGTTTGTTAGCATGCCATATAAAAATATAACAAAAATGGTATATTGGTATAAAATTACTATATTATTTGAGTGGTTAATTCATAAAAAGAATGATTTGATATTGCATGCCATGATGTGGTTTCAACATTTCTATTATGTATGTGAATATATGCTAAAAAAAAAGTAGCTAACATCAAATTAGAATGTACAGTAGCTCAAACTTTTGTCCCAATGTTTTGTGTTTTTGGATAAATTGGTTTATAACTCAGTAATGGCTGGAGATAAAATTCTGAAATTTTTATTGTAGATACTAGACACTAATACCTAATACCTGACCACTAAATCACATGATATAAACAGAATTGATGAAATGATAAATCAAACAAAATGGCTTATCATTGGGACAAAAGTTTGAGCCTCTAATTTAAAACCAATAAATATGGTTTACAAGTATAAAATGTTCTGGAATTGACTGTGGGAATGGTAAAAAATGTCATGTGATCTTATTTGTATTGATTTGCTGTATTGAAATCAATTTAAACCACCTTTATCTCTTATCACAATCTCATGAAACCTACATCTGCTTCTCAGTGTTCTGCTGTGGCTTTTCTTCTTGAAGAAGGATATTCCCTTTATCAAATAGAGTCTAAAACTGGTCTAGAGAAGTCTACTATTGGGAGGATCAAGAAAGAATTGGGTTTGGACAAAGAAAACAACAAACCAGGCTGATATTGCCAAGTTTTCTGAAAGAAATAAACAAGCAGTTTGTTGACAAATCAGCACTGGAAAGCTTGACAATACTGTTCAGGCCACCTATTATATTAATACCATCATATCTACCCCTGTCTCAGCCCAAACAGTCAGAAATGCACTAAAGGAAAACAATTTTCAGTCTATTGTTAAGCAGAAATGACCTCTGCTTATACAGGCTCACAAAAACAAATGTCTTAACTTTGCCCAATACCATGAAAACTAGACAGTTAAAGATTGGGAATGGATCTTGTGGACAGATGAAACAAAGATTAACAGGATTGGATCAGATGGGAGGGTCTACACTTGGAAACAGAAGGGAGAAGCACTTTCAGACAGGATTACTATCCCAACAGTCAAACATGGAGGAGGGAATAACCTCATGGTATGGGGTTGCATGGGTTGGAATGGTGTAGAAAAGCTGATAGAAGTGCAGGGGATCATGAATGCTGATCAATATTGTGCTATTTTGAAGGAGGGGGTAGAAGAAAGCTTTGAAAAATTAGGAGTTCCAGAAGAGGAGAGGATTTTTCAGCAGGACAATGACCCCAAACATACCTCTAAAAAGGCTGACCAGTGATTTGAAGAAAACAACATTCAAGTTATGGAATGGCCTGCCCAATCCCCAGATATGAACCCTATTGAACACTTGTGGGAACACTTGAAAAGACGTTTAAATGAATATCCAACACCACCCAAAGGAGTACATGAATTATGGGAGAGAGTGGCAGAGGAGTGGAACAAGATTACACCAGAAACATGCCAAACACTCATAGAAAGCATGCCCAGAAGAATTGCAGCAGTCCTTAAGACAAAAAGAGGTCATACCAAGTATTGAATAGTATTATAATAGAGGCTCAAACTTTTGTCCCAATGATAAGCCATTTTGTTTGATTTATCATTTAATCAATTCTGTTTTATATCACATGATTTAGCAATCAGGTTTTAGGTATTAGTGTCTAGTATCTACAATAAAATTTTCAGAATTTTATCTCTAGCCATTACTGAGTTATAAATCAATTTATCCAAAAACACAAAACATTGGGACAAAAGTTTAAGCTACTATATGTTGAAATTTTTGTTTTTTTTTTGTTTTCACAACCATCAAAATATAGGAGAAACATAGGGGAAAAAACCCCTATATAGAGGGAGGGAGGGGGGGTACACAAGCCCTTATGAAAAAATATCTACCCCATGATGTTTGTGAAATCTTGGGGCCCCCTTGGATATATGGCAAGTATACCTCTTAGACACTACTTTCTCATAGTAGTTTGAACAGGATCCTGAGGTAGATATTCTGCTGTGTTGCTCAGTACTGTTGCCTCTGCATCACTCCAGCATGTTTAAAAAAGCCTGTGCACAGAGTGCAGAAGTGGTTTGTATCCTGATTTGGTTGTCTTCCCAATTGTAGTTCAGTACATGGACTTCATTCACTATTACCTGCCAAAGTGATTGTGATCTGTGAATATATGGTGATTTAGGGTTATAAAAGAGCTGATACTGTGATTTAGGGTATGAGTCTATGGTGTTTAAATTTGGAATTTTTTGACTGTTTACCAAAGTGTACTAGAAGTTGCAACTAATGAATTTCATACATGCAAAATACCTTTCCTTCAGCAGGTAACAATAGCCCAGGTGTGACCAAAGGTAACAAGAAAGTTGTGTTGACACATGGTTTCTTAGAAGGGCAGAGGAAAAAATGTTGTAACAACTATATTCACTGGTCTTCTAGCTAGTAAAACAAGTCTCCTATATATGATATGTAAGAGTCTATTGAGAAATAACATATGCAAAGCCAAGGAGACAAGTCAAAGAGGGTAAGATAATCAGATAGGAGCATTGGCAAAAGGGAGTGAAGTCAATGCAATAAGATAAGATAAAAAAAAAGGTAGCATGATGAGTAAAGTACTGAACTGTCACACCAGGCCTAGGGCAAGAGACAATTTGATATGTGTTAGTATGTTCAGCAATCATGTGGCAAGTGCCAAACATTGAGTAGATGACTGCTTTCCATATGACTCCTGAGCTTTGCCCAAGTCCCTTTTCCAAGAAGTAAATATACTATAATTACTACTATGTTATACTTATACAAGATCATGTGCTTGAGGGTTCATTTCTGGTTTGACAAGGGAAATATCGGAATCATTTGATTTCTGATGCTGACTGAGAGCAGGAAAGTAATCCTCACGTGCCAGTATGTCTGCATTCTGACTGGCCACTTTTAGTTCTGCATTGGGCAATTTTATAGCGCTTTTTTCAATACTATGCATGCTCTGCACAGGACTAGGGGCGGATTCGATGATAGACTCATTTTGATGAGTTTGATTAGCTCGATTTACTGCCCGTGCGAGGCCAGACGTTCTGTCGTTTATTCGTGGTGGCAGTTGTAGACGTGCTCGTAGATTGTCCGTGGATGATGTCACCAATGCTCGTAGAATGCTGATTGGGTTATTTGCTTGGACACCCAGACCTGTAGGCGTCTCTGCAAATGTGTTGATAAGCTTTCCCAGTTTGAACTTGGGACGATGTAAGCGACCAGCCATAGCAACTTGGAGCTTGGTTGATAACGGGACTCGACAGTGAGAAGTATGTCCATCAAGAAATGACCACCACTCGGGTGAGAACCGTGAGGATTGTTCACTGGAAGACGTCTTATAATAGAACGTGTCTTTGCCCATAAATTGCTCTTCGAGATGTGGTTCGATTTCTCCAATGTCGATAGTTCGACTTTTGTAGCTCCGCAGGATGACTATGAGATTGCAAATAGATGCAAGTAAGGAGGTGTATCCCTGCTCTTGGCTGTCTTGGCTCAGCATCAAGCAGTATAAGCACCTAATATATATGGCCGATGTATAGAACAGATACAAGGACTCGCGCAGCTGGTTGGACTGTAGAGCGCGATCCAGTGTACTAGATATAGACCTTAGAACAAAGAACAATGCCTTCATTCTTTTCTTGTATTCCTTTGTATCGATTTCGTGAACATAAGGTGCGATGGCAATATATGAGTGGATGCTTGCAGTCTCCAGGAACTTAGTGGTGTTCTGGTGGCCGTGAAGGCATACTGGATAGACGGATTGACCATGTGGCTTAGCGGCATGTTCGAAGAACTCTATCAGCATAAAGCTGTACTGTTGGAAGAACACTAACAAAGACGGCAATGTTTGTATCAGCATCACTGCAGTACAGTGTTCATGGCTTGGTCGGCTTGATCCACTCACTTTTAAAATCAGCGCCCTTATGACCCTGCTGCGCATAGCTAAGATAGTCAAAGAAGCCAATCTCCCCTTTAAGATAGGTGGGTAGCTGTGATGGAGATTCAGAGAATCCTATTTCCGGAAGAAGAAAGGTGTGTCGTTGATAGAGTGCCTTCCCTAAGCGTATCATAATTTCTGCTCGATGATTCATCAACCCGCGTGAATAATCCTTGGTGAGGTGATCTAGAAACATAAACAAGTTCTGATGATGTAGAATATCAATGTTGAAGTCGAATGTTGCTAGATAGTCGACTTGACCGAAGTCAATGAAAGAATGTGGTCTCGGCGGACAGAAGTATGGATCGGCATCATTGACGTCGCACAGCAGGGAATGAAAATAATGGTTCCGCTGGAGGACCAAGCTGAAGCCCTGGTGCAATTTATCCTCTGTGTTCTCTTTAAGAGATCGATCTCTTCGTACAAAAGAACGCGAAAGATCATTAAAGCAATGGTATATGGCTGACAGAAAATCGTCAGTATAGGTTACGTTGATGTCGCCAATAGCCTTTCGAAGCATTTGAGTTACATCGAAAAGAGGAAATACGGGGGGAGACCTTGGATCATGGTGTTGGACGCAGTCTTGAGCTTTGGAATGATTTGATTGGCCGTCCCAGGATATAAAATAATGACCTTGGCAGGCGTCTCGGACTGAAAGCCAAGCCAGATCATAGTCTATCCAGCTTTCCCGAGACCAAGTACCAGACATATAGTGGAGGATGGGCGTGTCAGTAGTTTGTGATTTTGAAAAGGCCGTAATAGCTTGCCCAATCCTGTCGAAGAATGATGTGCCAAAGATGTACGATATCACAATCCCAGACAGCCGAAGTGTTGAGAAAAAGGCTGCGTGAAATGTCCCAGATTGGGGAGATTTGTATGGACACTGTGAGGGTGGTCTTTGGGGACGGCGGAAGATTAGAAACCAAAGGTGTAAGGCAAAATTCTGGTACGCAGGTAGGAATGTGGTAGCGAGGAGGAAGAGGAGGACAATCCCAATCGCGACTGCGATAGGTATAACAACTGTCATATTTCCTAGGGCATGTAGGAAGTCTATGATTCCTGCAAAAAATAGCACAAGCGCGGTTTGGAGCAGGAGAGGCAGAGCCGTGAAGATTTTCCAAACGTGCCATCTCTCGAGTCCCTCGGCTCTCATGCGATAGATAGCGAGGGTATCTCGTGCAGATTGTCCGGGATATGACTGGTGTTCTCGAAGCCATTGGAGCGATATTATCCCCACAAGCACGGTCGTAAGACTGAGAATTAGACTGAGGAACCAGAATACATTGACCCGCACAGCGGAGGAGGCCGGCGAAAATGAGGTTGGCAAAGCAAAAGGACTGCCTGTTACGTTTACCGGATTGTCCAGACGCGACGCGATATGGGACAGGAGGATGACCATGTCGACGTTTGGGTCCCGTTGCAGAGTCTTGTACGATTCAACAACAAACGCAGTTATAACCGCCGAAAACAGACCCGCCTGTGTGGCGTACACGTCATTACTCAAGAGAGGCCGAGGGATATATGATTGTGAGAATATAACTTACGAAGATCAATAAGTTCTGAACTTCGTCCTTCCAAGCATTGCATCGAATATTCTCCTTTTCTAACAGTGGATCCAATATCACCTTCCAGGGATCGCCTTCCGGTTTCTTTGGGGCTTCCTCGAAGTCGTCAGAGAGCTCCCATTCTTTTGGCATGTCCCCCTAGTACGCAGAATGGTTAAACGTTGATTAGGAACATGGATCGTCGTTAATCTCTTACGTACCTCTAGGAGGGGCTCTAAGTGGTCTTTGGCTTGTTGTGCAGTACTCGGCTCGGGGTGTGGCATTTCAAGCGATTGATACACGGGTGATAATGCAATGAAGGCCTCAAGATGATAGTACGAAGAAGAGAGCTGTAATCGTTCGAGTATCATTCCGGCTTCGTGGCACATCCTCGAACGGAACTGCCAGTGAGAATCCATCAGTCATGAGCTTAGCAGACTCGCAGGTGCTTCAAGTGTGATAAACATAGAATGTATTCAAACGCACAGGCACAGGTATATTTGGCAGGTATTGAGAGCAATGTCCCGTCACAAGACTATAAGCCGCATCTTGAAGACGACTTCTCATGGAAATATATTACGGACCACTTTTATTGCCGGACGTTGACAGTGAAAATGATTGATAATAGTTCGTTCATGGCGCTTATCTTGCCGGTCTGCCGATCTTTCGGCGACTACGTGCGCACAGAAGCCGCCCGCCCATCGTATGTCAGTATTACTTTGCTACTTTACTCTAAGCGTGCCTATTTATGATCTCAGACATCAGACCACTTTCAACGAAAAGGCAATTGGATTTCTCCGGTCGGCTCTCTGACCATACCACACCATTGTCAACACTAGCCATGTCAGTGAGCTCGGACGCTTGGTGATGACATAAAACTTTGAAAAGAGTAGGCCGAAACATATCGTCACCATAAAGAGGCCTATCAATACATACGAACCGACGGCCGGTAAGGAGTCGTCAGTCCTCTTGCCGCAAATCAGCAAACACAACATCTGGCATTTAGAGTCTGCCATGGCCAAGCAATGTGTACGATGTCTCAATCACATGAGAAACTATAAAGAGCCTGTTCGATGAACTCATCTTTAGAATCAAAATTAATTCTTCAGCCCCCCGTGATCAACGCTCAAATAAAAACGACCACACAAAGCAATTCTACTATGTCAATCTTCTCAGCAGCTCCAGAGCCCGAATCCAGACTCGCTCATTACCGTCTATTATCTCCAAAGGCGGGTGTTCATGTCTCTCCCATCCAGCTTGGAGGGATGAGTATAGGAGACAAATGGGACGGTCTAATGGGAAGCATGGATAAGGAAGCCAGCATGAAGCTTCTAGATGCGTATTACGATGCTGGCGGTAATTTCATCGATACTGCAAATCTCTAGTACGTCACCCTCTGATATCATTTCGTTCAGCAGTCTGAACTGATTGATTGGGTACGCAGCCAGGATGGTTCATCTGAGGCCTTCATCGGAGAGTGGGCAGAAAAACGCGGCATACGGGATCGCCTATTCATTGCCACGAAGGTGAGAATTCGTCTTCGCTTCACCGTTGATGTTCAGCATTATTGACGCGAGAATGTCTTCTTAAATTTATTCAGTACGCGCACAATGTACACCTAATGAAAAAGACGGAGCCGCATAGAATCCTCCACGCCGGAGGCAACGCGAAATCGCTGCACATGTCCATCAAAAACTCCCTCGAAAGACTTCGCACTGATTATGTCGATCTTCTGTACGTCCACTGGTGGGACTACGATACCAGTGTCGAAGAGGTGATGCAGTCTCTTCACACGCTTGTCCTACAAGGAAAAGTTCTTTACCTCGTGAGTGATTGTAACATTACCTTGCCTCTAAACTAATATCTGTCTAGGGAATATCTGATACTCCCGCCTGGGTCGTATCCATGGCAAACCAGTATGCACGAGACCATGCATTGACCCCATTCTCGGTCTATCAAGGCCTGTGGAATGTGTTGGACCGTTCTTTCGAGCGTGACATCATACCCATGGCCCGAGCGCAAGGTATGAGCAAGTAAATGGCACCCGGATTCCAAACGCAACTGAAATTATATTTATAGGAATGGCTCTGGCCCCTTGGAATGTCTTATGTGGAGGGAAAATCCGCACAGATGCCGAAGAGGAAAGGCGGGCAGCATCTAACGAGAACGGCCGGGGTGGTGATAGTTGGCGTCGAACTGAACGCGAGAAGCTTATGAGTCAAGCTCTAGAGAAAGTAGCGGCTGAGGTGGGCGCTAAGCATATAACTTCCGGTAAGTCTACACGGCTTCCCTGCATCAAAGGGTGGTCAATTAATTGGTATTCCAGTGGCCATCGCATATGTCATGCAAAAGACAACATACGTGTTCCCGATCATTGGCGGACGCAAAGTGGAGCATCTGCTTCAGAACATCGAAGCACTCGAAATATCGCTTTCGGACGAGCAGATTGCGTTCATCGAAAGTGTGGTCGCCTTTGACCCAGGCTTCCCGAACTATTTGATTGTGAGTCGCTTTGAATTGACTGAAATTCAATCCTACTGATACCGCCACGATTTGCTTCAGGGTGATGGCTCAAGCTATAATGGACTATGGACATCCAGCGGAACTTTGGACAGAGTTCGCGTGGAGCCAATTCGCCCGAAACCTAGAAGTTCTATTGAGTAAATTGCGAACCAAAGGCAAACCATTCTATAACTCAAAAAGTCGACGAAGACCATCGATGAGCGAGACGGAAGTTCAAACGTTCAAAATAACGGTTGAACTTGGAACACCATAATCACATGACATAGGGACAGATTTATAATGCTATTTTTAAGTCATGCACAATTTTTCAAGCTCTGATATGATTGAATTTGGTACAAGTCAACGTTTATAACGTGTATGATGTATTGTGTACGAGAAAACGCACGATTTAAGTTTGATATCTACAAGAAAAATAAGTAAGACAATGATGGCTAAATGATTATGTGACATGGTAGATTAGGACGTAAAAGCCCTGGAAGCGAAGATAATGGTTATAGAGGGTGAAGGTTAGCAAGATATCGTTCCAATGATATAAGGTATGATGATGTTGTCTGAGCGATGGAGATAGATCTACTCGACGCGGGCGCGCTTTTTCGCGGCACCATTGACGTGTCCGTTGGTGGCACCGTTAGCACCGTTAGCACCATCAGCAACGGCAGTGAAGTACTCGAGCTTGGCATGAGGGTCGGCCTTGATGGTCTTGGATCCTTCAACCCAGTTGGCAGGGCAGACTTCACCGTGTGTGTCCTAATGATATGACTATGTCAATACCCGTAACAAGAAAGTATAAACATGAAGAGCGTACAGTGAACTGGAACGCCTTGATGAGACGAACCGTCTCGTCAACTGAGCGTCCAACTGGAAGGTCATTGACAGTGATTTGCCTATAAATAATACATTAGTTTGCTCCCGAAAGGAGTATACGCAAGGTAACACATACCTCAGGGTACCCTTGGGATCGATAAGGAAGAGTCCACGAAGAGCAATTCCTTCCTCCTCAAGCAAAACACCGTAGTCGCGAGAAATCTTCATGTTCCTGTCGGCAACGAGAGGCAGGTGAAGTTCAGGGCCGAGACCGCCCTCCTTGCGAGTTTGCGTAGACCATGCGAAATGGGAGAACTTGGAGTCGGTTGAGATACCTAAAAGAAAGTTAGTGATAGTTGAATGACTAGGACAAACCGTTGTACCGAGAACAGCGGTGTTGAGTTCCTTGAACTGTGAGAGGGCGTCATTGAAAGCGAGAATCTCTCTGTGCCACAGTTAGCACATACTCGGCTCGCCACGTTGAAAAAAAGGCTTACGTAGGACAGACAAAGGTGAAATCCCTATTCAAACCATCAAATTCGACATCTCTCAATGAGAACTAAGAGTTTACTGACATTGGATAGAACAAGAGTACGACCCTAGACTATTTCGTCAACATGCACTGAGTCTTCGAAACGAACAGCAATAACGCACCATTGGCCAAGGTATTGCTCCAAAGACACATCGACGAAAAGACCATCAACTACGGCTTCAGCTTTGAAGAGAGGTGCAGGGCGTTGAACGAGAGCGACCATTTTGTGGGTTTGTGCGGAATAGGATGCACCAAAAAGAGGGGTGAAAAAGGATTCGTGAAAAAAGTTGGGCGATCTAATTTAAATATTTATTCGACGCGTTCTTTGGCGTTGTTTGTTTGTCTTGGTCCTTGCCTTTCTTGGGCGTAGTCTAGACCTTAATTTCAACTGGGCATGAACTGGACACCAACTGGGCACAACCGACTCACAAATAACTAGATATCATTGATTAAACAATGGCTTTGAATGGCATAATAGGGATGCATTCGCATCTGAAACAGCTTTCCTTATCGTTTAGGAGATCGGATGTCTAGTACTGTGACCTTGCTTTGCTTCTGACGCTGAAGTTTGCTGAATTAGTCAATGGATGACACCAAATATAGATATCAGAAACTGCTGCTCTGTAACGGCTAGGAGATATCCAGAAATAATATGATTAAAATTTTGAATAAACTGTCTAAGCTGATGGAAATACAACATGCTATTCCAAAATTTTGTTTACTCGATACATAAAGATTGCTCAATGCCTTTTCATTCTTCAAAAAATAAATTATATTCACATGTTGAGAGATTTGTATACAGCGCAATAACGATATAAGTTTAGTCACAATCCAATAAGTCCATTCCTTTCATGTAAGATTATGCATTTGACCAGTGGAACCTGAGTCACCAGCCTCTACAAACAATAATGTGGCAGGTACGACTAATCAGGACAATGCGGTGCGTATCTGCTTGTCTTAAAAGGCGTAGCATATTTTAACACTTAGGCCCAATTTGCCGCAGATTGCACCTCAATGCTCAGGCCGAGTCAAAATACTGGACATGCGGCGCACTACTATCTATACCTATGGCTATAGCTACACTCGCCGGTATGGAAGCGCAACATTCATCCGGCCATTGCGAGTAACGCACCTTCCAGTTCCGACTTGAACAGGTAAACAATGCAACAAGTCGTCGCCCATGAATATGATACCCACAGAGATATGTCTGAGGGTTGTTCAGCCTGCCGTCTGCATTCCGAATGATAATCAGTTCAAGAATCGCAGATCAATGGTCGACAATGGGGTAGCTGATTATTTGCTCCTTCCCACGTCTGCAGTTATTGGCCCTCTTCAATATGTCGGTGACTCTTGCAATAAGTCAATCCTCGGGGGACTGGGTGGCGAATGACATACGGCTCCTTCGGCAATGGATCACTTTCACTGGAGAGACTGTGCCTCTTGCTTTGCATCTTGCTGTCTGGACAGGATATACTATTAACGCCTCCAACATCCAAGAAGCCTACACTTTGTCACTGTTATCGGAACTTGCAGAGCAGTGAAAAATAATTTTATGTAACTTGACTATTTTCTGGGCGTCAGTTTTCAATGGATTCTCAGATTACCCACCTATCGACTCTCAAACCCCTTCAAGATACTAGAGACCCTTGAGATCAATATCCGAAACATTCTGGCATACGACCAAATAAATCTTTGTCAATGGATTAGGAGCTTAGCAGCGCTATGTCATTTTTATCTGACAGATAGCCGGATCAGAATGCATAGCAACAGCATCAATGTATTGCCAGATATCCCCTTTCCCAACGGGAGACATTCCATTGTTCTTGACAGTAATATAAGAGCTATTTTGGCGGACCAGCGAATTTAAAAGACATCCGCTGTCCACTTCTTATCATACAGAGGGAGTACAGAACATGGAGAATATTTTTCAGAAGGTCAATTCCAATCTTAAAGAGAATGGGATCTTTCTCTCCATGATGGAGCTTAGGGAGGATATCGAAGGTAAAGTTCTCTTGGTATCCATGACACGTTTTGTCGTATCGGATACCGTATAGAATGGGAAAGGTTCAATCCTTCCTTTATCAGACATGGGTGAGGAGCAACTCATCCTGATTCCCACTAGATTGGTATATTATATCAGTATTTGCTTACTGAGACCGCATACATCATCATATTTTCATATCTGTCATTTTGTGATACACAAATAAACCTTACTATTATATTCTGGGGATTTGACGAGGATACGTAGATTTTGGACTAGATGGCCAGTAAGTAAGCCCAGACCGCCGAAGGCATCATAATCGGTTCGGGACGAGCTGCCTCATTTGGCGACTGCACACTGATTCACAACGACCAAATAGGGCATTGAGAAGTAAAAGATGAGAAACCATATAGCCCTGGGTATAGGGCAGACGGATTAGATGGTTTCACGTCTTCAATGTATGCTTGGTAATCATGATGCGCAGTGTCCGTACGGAACATCCCCATATGGGCAAGCTCAACTTTGCGGCTATACAGGTGTGTACAAAAAGGCCTCATCAAGGGTTTCGACTATTTCTGGGCTCTAAATAAGCTCGACGAACTTCTATTCCTTGACTCCGGGGACACTGGAGAGCCGACTATATCTTCTGCGGAGAACGGTACATGTCATGGTGGGACCAAAGGAAGCTGAAAAGCTAATGGGACTGGGTAAAGAAAGACGGGGCGATGGCCCAACTGGCGTATCATACCAACGGTAACCTGGAGGATACTTTCAAGATTCTTCAGAAGGTTAAGGGCGGCGACAAGGCAAGGGTGGCATCAACTCCCCCCTCAGTAATGACGCCGCACATGGGCGCCTAAAATAATGCGCTTGGACCTGCATTGTGATTGCTCGGGATATCAGAACATAGCAACTGTCAAAGCCTATAGAATACATACACCTCCTAACCATATTTATCCATTTCTGGTTAAGTTATTGTCTTCTGTCTTGATTGACTGTTCGCCGCCCGCCCTAAAACGCAACAATTGTAACTGTCTCCCGTGAGTCGGAATGACTCACTTGTCACAAGGATCGCTGTCATTGGGACCTCTTCCACTACCAGGAAAAAAAATAAATACGCAGGGCTGTCTTAACACTATTTCAACAGAGCAAAGTATCTCTTCTACCAGCCACCCACATACCTCTACCCCCGAGTCGATTGTGGTAAGCATTCGTATTCTCTTCTGAGGTGTATTAATCGTTCAAGAAGTGGTTATCAAGTAGCATTTTGCATCGAGACATGGCTGCAGGACTATTCATCCGACGAGATAAGACGGCTGAATTGAAACTTCGTCGCTCTGCTGAAGTCCACGACCGGAAGGATGTCAAGACTCAGCCCGGCCTTCCATATATGCATCCATCCTTGAACGGAAGCAAGGCGGCAACCGCCATCCCCACCGAGATCTGGACAAAAATATTCCATTGTTCCCTACACTTCCATTCCACAGGCGACAGTTCCGCTGAACTGCACAGTTACTCTCACCCGTCCTCTTCCCTTTCTCACAACCCTCTTATCATCGCACAGGTCTGTCGGTACTGGCGTGAAATCGTCTTCAAAGATGCCACTTTTTGGACTAGGGTATACGTACGCGTACGGTCAAAGTCCAGTGAATACGCCAACCAGGTGGTGTTACTGCAAGAGTGGGTCGATCGGTCCAAGGACCTGCCACTTTCTCTGACAGTAGTAGGAGAAAGAGAAGAGCCCTTGGCCGACGAGAAGGTGCCGACGCCCACCGAGATATGCGACTTCGTCAAGAGAAACCATACGCGCTGGCATACGCTGGACATCACATTCTCCCCAATAATCTCTCGTCAGTATCATACGGACATATTACCTTTAGGCGATTTCCCGGAGCTCCAAAGCTTAACCTTACGTGCAGCCGAGATAGGCAGAAATCGCTATCGTCCGCCACGGGTGACCATCACTGCACCAAAATTATCCCAAATGCGCGTTGTGGGAAGCATGTATGTTGGTGGAACCTCGAGAAGTCTGCCAGCTGACTCTCAGCACCGGGATAGCTCACCATATCTCACGACGAAGAAGGCGATCATCCACGAACAGCATGTAATCGGTTTTATGAGGTCGTTTTCACAGGATGAGCAGAACCTCCACGGCGGTGAGAGTGACGAAGTGGCAGTAGAGGAAATCTACTACACCAACGAATGCGAGCCCGCCACAAACCCCGCAAGCTTCGAGCATCTCCAAATCACCCTAAGCAATCTCACTTCCTTCACTGCTAAATTCGGTGCGCCATCGAATTGCACATCGCTCCTGAGCCACATGCAGTGCTCCTCACTAACCACACTCGATCTCGTGGTTGGAGGACAAGGACCTCCCTCTCTGGTGGACATTGGTGATTTCATAACGAGAAACGGGGGATATTTACAGGTGCTCAGGTTGTCAGCCGTCGATGTACATGAGGGGGAGATGTTGGATGTGCTTGGAACGCATGGCGGGAATCTCAAGGAGCTGCATTTGGTGCATATCGAGGGCGCGCGGCCCACGGGCTCGTTCATCTCCAACGAGACCTTCACGAGACTTACGCTGCCCACGCCGACTGTCGATGCCCACGCGGGCGATGTCTACCGTAAATGTACTCTCCCCAACCTATCCAAATTCTCATACATAGGGCACACGAAGGACCTTACGCTGAGCTGCATTTGGGAGATGCTCGAGAGCCGGACGACGACGCTGCTATCGAGGGGGAACGAAGGGCGGACTGCGAATGGGGTGGTGATGGACGGGTTTATTCTGAAGTCCAAAGATTGCTTTTCAGCAGAGGATCCCAAAGTTGTGAAGAGCTTACAGGGTCTGCTCGATAAAGGTCACACATATTTGCATATCGAAGCCTCGGGCAAGCCCATTGTACCATCGAACCGCTCGTAACCCATATTCCTCCGAGGTGGGTGACTAAAGACATGGGCTGATGCGCGTGCATTGTGGGTTGCAGTGGATGATTGGGTTCAAACTCGCAGTATCGATGGTAATGGGGGTTGAGGTTTGGGTAATGGCGGGGGCGGCGACGCATTAGGATGAGACGGTTCCTTTTTTAAAATATGCTGGCTATACGATATATGATATACCCCTTACTTTTGTATTATTAGTATCTATGTACCAGTTATGCTAAACACCTAGATAAAGGGGGAAATAACAAGCAAAATTGCAAACTATTGGGTGGAGACGTGTTAGAAATGTGTTTTGGTAGTTCTTTTACTTTAAATGGAATCAAACCTCGCGTTAGCCATCGATATAATGATATATGGGGCCTCGGAAAGTAGTGTGAAAATCAAACCAAGATGTTATTCTAAGGATCCTAAAAATGACCGATTTCTGAACGAGATATACTTTAGAATGATGAATCCATAGAGAATCATTGAGATTTTTGCTACTCACAAAACATATTATTTTCGCATACCGTCAACAACCACCCCAAATATACGGGGTTTTCTCCAAAATATTTGAGTTGTTATGGGTTACTGGCCTATGGGTTATCAGAAGTATAGATTAAAAAGGGTTAGACTGTATCATCGTTGAACCGGAGCCGATACCACAAGAGATATCATCAACCTTTCCCTTAAGCAGCTTTGAATTTTGCGACGAGGATGGCGATCATGATGGTCGACGACGCAGACGCGACGGAGTTATGTCACCGAGAGACGGGTTGATCGCTGATGCTGATGACGTTATTGTTGTTGATGGCGGCGATTTCAAGAGTTTTAATCAACGGCGGGTTGATCATAATCAAGCTTGAGGTTGATGTTGATCATCGCAATTAAAAGTTAGAACGGAAGTTCAGAAAAGCCGATGGATGAACAATTAAGAACATACACGAGAAAGATAACTTGAAGTAGAGTGGAATAAATAAGAAAAAATTGTAATTACTGGATTGAACAAAAAACGTACTATGTAGTACTTCTACAATAATTGTGTGTTGTGTGTATGACAGGAACAGGAAATCGGTAGCACGGCAAAGATAAATAATAAGTAATCGCGTATTTGATACTCCTTGAACGAACGAACAGAATTGGCCAGCCAACGAATGAAGAAGCCGCTATGGTGTCAACGCTACGCTATGACGAGCATCGCAAAAATCTGGATTCTGCTTCCCAGAAAAAGTGTGAATGGCCATAAGGTTTGAATGCGAAAGAGAAAGCGAACGAATTGTGCATTGTTCATGGTTCACTGTTTCTTGCCAAAGATGCTCTTCTTTTTCTTCTTCTCTTCACTACTGCTCCCTGTACTTCTAATGCTTGCAGCCGAGTCCGTTCGCTGTATTTGCGGCGGCGCAGTTGCGCTTGCGGTGGATGATGAGTCGTTTCTGCGGAAGGAAGAAGCACCCATGGCTTTGACGATGCCTCTGCAAAGCCTTTAGCATGGTCATTGGGTATTATTAAGAGCGGGAAACAGACGCACCGCTGCGTCGCATCGACATAATCTTCCCTCCCGAACCGTTTTGAAGTCTTCACAGATACGCCCGAAGCAGACACGTCTAGCCCTCTTGATTTTAATCTGAAGAAGTCGCAGAGCAGCAACGCGCGTAAGGGTGCATTCATTCACGGAAGGAGCACCATGCCAGGAGGGACAGCACTACTACTCACGAAGCTTTTGTTGATGTCAGACCATCGTTTATCGACTGCACGACGAAGATTATGCCGTAGACAATGCCTCCGAAGACTGCGACGGTCTAAGTAGACAATGGGTTTGGTTTAGCAAGTTGTGCGAATGATGGCACGGGCGGAGGGAAAAGCGTACCGCGATCAGAGAAAGGAAGTCTACCCTACAGAAAGCACACATCAATGTCTGATCTTCAACGCAAGAAATGCACGCATTTGCATTTGCAGGCGTATGTGTGAAAAAACGCACCAGCCAGCCATGGCTTGTGTTGGAGTGTGTTGGATGCAGAGATTTGCGAGGTACGTTTGGAGACCAGAAGGGCAGCAACTATGTAATCAGAATTTGAAAGGAGAGTATTGGTCGGATATCGTTGAAAAGTTTGCTGAATATAATACAATGGTCGTTGTTGTGGTCCAAGTAAGGTGGACCGTGGCCATGGCTGTACGGTTTGAATATAGAACGTACTCGTGGGAATATGCGGATTCGGCTGTGTGATTATTGGGCGAGTTGAAATTAGAGTTGAAACATTCGGACTCACGCTCTCATTTATTACCCGCCGTTAGAAGAGAAGAAAATATGCCACGAGCTGACGGCGCTGTACTCCTTAGAGGCCGCTTTAACACGCGGTTTACTTCGGCAAGCCATATAATTGTCAATGAATCACCTTTTTTATCAACCTTAATGTTATGGCTTGCTAGTGACGTTTGCATTGTGTTTGCAGGACTCAAACCAAACTTGGACTGCATAAGTATTAGTAGTGGCAATTCAGCGACACCATATTGACACTATGTCGACAATATGTCCGGGTAGTCGAGTTGATATGATAAAGTGCTGGATTCGGCTTCTATAGACTCACACATACTTATTATTATACCTTCCCGAGTCGTTACTGAAAGACATAGGCAAAGACATCATGCTAATCATCATGATAATCAGTTCGTATCCGACATTCTGTACTAATCATGTATCGAGCTCACAGCGTAGTTGAGAGATGTTATTGAATTGGCATGTATAAGTCGATGCCACCAGTTTAGTCCAAATTCAAGGTGTGTGCGGCGATACGATACATACTCAGTCTTCGATCATGTCTTCTGATTCTGTTGTAGCTGCTGAAGCGAACATAGATCAACATTCGACTGAGAAGAGTGGATCCTTTCATTCTTTCATTAATATCTTCATTTACTGTTCTACCTTTCTACTAAGTACTCCAGCCTCCTCGTGACTTGTGCTGAACGCTGACGGACGGACGGGCGGACGTGCAGATTGGAGCCTCCAGCGTAACAGGCACGATGGAACCACACTTGACCGTGACTGAGATGATGATAGTAAATATAGCACTGGGAGGAAGTGCTACTCTCGAAATATTCTAGTTCCTGATCAGGCATAGCATCCTTAGGCCTATGAATTACTGTCGGGCGCAATGGATCAAGGCCAAAAGGCAAGCGTGAGATACGTACTACCAGGACAGGTCAAAATTAAAGGGTCTTCGTATGTATATAAGGATGATCATTCCTGCACCGTACTTCTAGCCGTTGGGATTTTTTCCCTTCTCCCTTGCCCGGTGACTATGCCTCCCGCTGCAGGCGACATCTCATTGAGTCCTCGGGCCTTTGGGGATGTTGATGGCTCAGGGAATGTCAATTTTCTGCCGTACTTTACTGTTGGGGCACTAGCTGTGAGTCTACATTGAAATCTTGAACAGAATCTGAAAGGTGATCTAGGTGCTGATATGGGACATCCTGAGTGAGTTAAGAAGGGACTCGTATCTCCTTGGATTGGTTCGTCCGAGATGGCTTCAGAAGGTTCCTTATCTGTTTGCTAGGTACGCATGTTTCCGGCTACAAGAAGTCCAATTAATCTAAGGGTCACTAGGGGCTCTATTCTTGCGTATCTTCTCACCGACGCAATTTTTCAAAGTATACCCAATTCTCTCACCTTACGATCTGAATAATGACCCATAGTACCCACTCCACCACTCAATAGTCATACCTTTTCGACTTGAAGAGTGTGCGCAGATTAGGACAGCTCAGGTCTCATTGTTCGTGATCGCCATCGCTACGACATACCTGCTCATCTTCTTCCGAATACGGGGTGCATTCCAAAACGATGGGTATATAAGCGGGCTGTTCGGGAGTTTGTGGGCGCTAGTTGTCGTCAGCGCATCGACCATGGTTTACGGAACTTCCTTATCCCTCGCTGCTGTAGAATCCTCATCTTCCACGTGCGCCGTCAACTTGAGCCCGAAAATCGAGCCGTATGTGTCAGCTGCGCTTCTCGGCCCACTGCTCTACATGTGCCTGGTGTACATGTTCATCTCTGGGAGATTGGTCGTTGGAGTACGGATGGATTTGAGCTTGGAACATGGCGTGAAGGAGTTTGTGCTCGGAGAGTTTGTGCCGATCTTTGGGCAGGGGCTGTTAAGGGAGGGACAGGCGTTTTATTTGTGAGTCGCATTTTACTCCGTTTGGTATGAGATTTTATTTCGACTGCTCATGCTGATTCTGCGTATGTAAAGAATCGCTGTGATGGTCCAGCTCATATCGTTCATCATCTTCCTATCAAGCGGCACGGGAACACAAAGCACGCGGTTCATTCTCCTCGACTCGAGTCTCGTTATCACCAGTATGATGGCATGTAAAGTGTATCGAGGCACACTTTACAAGGAGATCAAAAGCAAGCTCGATAATAACAAAATCCACGTACTAGTACCTCTCCCTGTATCGGAGAGCGTTGGCGCCTCGTCCTGCAACGTCGCTGAAATTCGGGTTACAAAAACAGTAGAACAATTTTAGACTCTTGGCCATTATTTGGTATTTTTAAATATCTTGGACTAATTTTATGTACCAGCGTGGAGTTGAGTTCCAGTCTTATCGACAAGTTGTAGACAAGTTTGAGATAAGTCTGTTTGAAAAATTTGTCAAGTCAGTCGCAAACCAATTATAGTAATTCAATTTATGTCACGCGATTTTCATCACCGCGTAGTGTCACGTTCTGTCACGGTACTACACCTCTTTCTTTCTTCACCTCAACTTGTATTGTGGGCCGAGGCTTTGCCCGGCATTACGAGTCCTTTTTTATTTTTACACTGTATTCTTTGAGTCTCAG
>JANCIO010000309.1:0-36132 GCA_027604855.1 Psilocybe subaeruginosa | reverse complement strand
TTTTAGGAGCATATAGTAATATTCCTTACGTACGATAGCTACTGATGAGTCTATAAAGACGAAATGGCTACTTTGGACACCCCTCCAAAGCTATTTAGCTAGTATCGCCCCAACACTTACAGTGTAACCACACAGCTTAACTGCATTAATTTGCGCCCCCCTCACCCCAAACCCCAAGCACCGCCGGATTAGTAGGTTCGAACCCAGAAACTTGGCCTTGTACAAAGTAGGTCGGCCCGGGCCCGGTTTTCTTCGGATTACTGGATAGCGTTAGTGGTATGAATAGACTGCTATTATTGCAGAAGTCTATGGTCTATTCTCGACCAGGTTGGTAAGCTATTACTCGGATATGACTAACGTTTTAGTCAGAACACTAGATCGGAGCAACTCTAGTCCACCGATTCATAATCAAAGTGACTCGATTACTGATCCATCCACGATGTTATTTGTAATGAGCGTGATCAGCTCTATTGTAGTTAGTCAGTAAGACCTCTGACGATTCCATTTTAGGATGGAAAAGATTACAAAGGTAACAATAAAAGGATTAGAAATCGATAGTCGATTCGCTAAGAATAGGCGCTTAGCTTAGTAAACACGCGCTTATTTTAGGAGCATATAGTAATATTCCTTACGTACGATAGCTACTGATGAGTCTATAAAGACGAAATGGCTACTTTGGATACCCCTCCAAAGCTATTTAGCCTGTACGCCCCAACACTTACAGTGTAACTACACAGCTCTTGCATTAATTTGCGCCCCCCTCCCCAAACCCCAAGCGAGGTTCTTTCTCCTAATGTAGCGAGCTTTTTTTCTGCTGAGTGCAACTTTTCCGAGAGCCTTTTCAAACATGGACCTTGCATGATCCCATCGAGGTTTAGTTTATAATAGATACTAGGTATGACTATAGTCTCCTCAGTGTTACAGCTTACTATGAGCAATGTTCTACTTCACCTGAGTGGGAGTGACATTTACAGATTAAAATGAATATATTATAAGAAAGACAGTAATAGAATGAATGTGCTACTTGGTGAACTAAGACGATATTGCAGCGAATGTAAAGTGTATGTAACACAAAAAATGAATGATAGCGAAGAACTATGATTGCGACGTAAAGAGGTATGCAAGGAAGATTATATTGCAGAGGCTCTACATGGGTTCAAGTGTGCTCAAACAGATGCGGACATTCAGAATGAGTTGTCTATGTCCTATTTATGACCTTATTTTCTTACAATAACATGACATTCATTTTAATTTGCAAACCGCAATTCTCTCTGGGTGAAGCAGAACCTGTTGAAATACCGGGGGAAGGGAATACTTCATGGCAAACAAATGAAGATAAGGTTACAAAACTACGTAAACTATATACGAAATCTGGACCAAATAAGGAATTTACCATTATGAATGTTAAGGTACTACTTGGGCTGATTACCAACTAGCGAGTAAAATCCAACAGAACCTGAATTCTCACTGAAAAGGCTCTCGGAAAAGTTGTACTCAGCAGAAAAAAAGCTCGCTACATTAGGAGAAGAACCTCGCTATTATATGAAGATTGCTCTGAAAGTGGCTCTTGGATCGCACTTTACAGGAGTAGCTCTTACACAAAGATTGGTTCTCCCAGTAAGATTCCGAGCCATAATCTGGTGATTTCTTCAGGTACTCGAAATGACACATAAGTACTTAAAATAGTTGCTCACGGAAAGTATCTGAGCTCGATAATAAATGTGCAGAAATCACGCCATATAACAGGTGTAGTTCAAGCAGAGCTCAAATTTTACTGCTCTGTATAAACACTTGTTCTTGACATGTAATGGACCACCATTCAAGCTTCTATAGATTTGTCAAGTTCATCGTCAACACTACCATACGAGTGTCTACTTTGTGAACCTATATATCGCTCTTTACCACGTCCAGGATTCAATAGATGATTGCCCGTATCTTTCCCAAAGATGATGCCATTATATTGAGGCTTCTCGATCCTGGTCACCATTCTCTTCTTGCTGGTCACCAGGCTCTTTTTTCTCCTCTTTATTATCTTTTCGACGCGCTCTCCTCTTCTTTATCTCTCTGAATGCTAGCCATATACCTACAATCGAGGTTATGGCTCCTAACGTGGACCCGACAATCGTTGCTATATCACTTGGACCAAGACCTGAGTGAGACGAGCTACCCGACGATGTGCCTGTCGGTACTGTAATTTGCGTCGTATCCGAGTTTGGTGCAGTTCCACCTTGCCCCGAAGGTGTTGTTGATGTATAATTCCCAGAGCAGATTGCAAGGTTTTGTGGATTGATGCATTCAGCTCCGATGCCGTCTCCGACACAAAGCTGTAGGGAGCGAGATGTAGGACATGTGTAGTCGGTGCCGACTGCGCATGTGGATGAATCGCAGCAGGCAAATTGGGCGCCGACTGGTTGGACCTTCATATAGTCTATCAGCTGTTGTGGGCACTGCTGGCTTATCACACCCGCTCTGCTAATCTGTTGACACCCATCCGCAGCACACGCGTGCTGCTCGAATAAGCCCCCTATGCAGAACGTCATGGAAGCATAGTCGGCCAAGTTCTGGTTGGCTTCACCGCAGGTATGAAAAGGGAGTACAGGCTGATCAATGCATCCGAAACCGACAAATGTACTGCAGCATCGAAAGGTAAACGTAGTGTTGATGATGTTAGAAAAGGTGTCAGTCATGAGCTGAGTGTCGGTGCCTTCCTTCGTGCACTGTAAATGGAAGCCAAACGGATCGGGTGTAGACATTCTGAACAAAAATTTAGCGTCGGTAAAAACTCAGTAAATTTGACAGCAGGACGTACATTAGCACAAGAGAATTGTGGACGGTGAGGTTGTAGTCCAAGAGAAAAACAAAGGATGCCAAATGTAGAAACCGACTTTACACGATGACAACTACTTTGTTATCAACGTTCAGGGAAACATATATATAGCATGATAGTTGGAAACAGATAAATTGACAGATGATCATGCTGATGGTTCTGTATTTGCATCATGAGAGTGAATTTCTCCTGCAATGGGAGAAGATCCTCAACTTAGTATAATATAGAGCATTGAGTAGAAACACCTATATATCAGGACGGAGTGCATAGCATATCTATCGTGCTCACGTTTCTAAGTCTCCGTTGAAATCCAATCATCGTTACGTATCTGAAAGTAAGTACCCAGGCATTGTGACTAAATTTGTCGTGAGTACCCTTCAAACTTGTAACTGTATTGAGCTATACGTAGATCCTAGGTGCACTGATGTTCCGCTTAAAATGTTCGCCGAGGTTGCCGAGGTCAGTTTAATTTATCGGCTTGGGAGTTACAACTGGAAGTTTGGAACTGATTAAATGTAGTCTTTCTCAGGATAGGATACCATGAATAGAACCTATATCCGATGAGGACGTCCCCTGACTTCTCGACTTCCCCTAGCTCGACACGCGGTGTTCAGTATTAGAGTAGCAGGAAGCGTCATAGATTCCAAATAAATTAGACAAATATGTCAGTACAGGGGTTGTACTGTGGAAGCTCTGACATTATTCTGGATTCATGTTATTGATTGTATTTTGTCTGTGGATAGATGGAACCGATTTTATCCCGGTGACGTCCTATCTCTACTTACTGCCTATGCCAAAATGTCTTAGTCCACGTGGCCCGCTGGCTTTTTATGCCCATCCTGTGAGAACTTTAAAAGCGTCGAGCGCCGAGCACAGTCTTACCATAGAGCATGCCAGGCACTGGCATAGCAAAGCGTTCTTTTTAAGTGTCCGCAGCACACGCACAATCAGATCACCGACAGCGAGCAAATAAGTCTAGAAATATCTTCGGGAGACAAGTTATGTACGGCATAATGAGACTGGGCTGATGTCGATCATCAGGTACAAGCGCTGCTTGCCGTAAGGGCAAAGGGGAAAAGCCGTGGCAGGGGCGTGTAGGACGTGCTGGGGAGTACAGGATGGTGCGGGCGGGCATGCTTATTCTGGTCAAGATAGATCATGTACATGTATATTTAGGAGTCCTGCGGGGTGGGCATGACTCCTTACTCGTAACTATTTCACTAGGAACGAGCGACCGTGCAATAAGTGAAGTTGGTACTATAATATGTCAGAGTAACATGTGTCCCTTGCCTCGTGAATATGTTTGACCCAAGTTTGACCTTGACTACGTCGTTGTCATAAGATTGGAACGCGTAACCCGTACCATCTCTAGCGAGTACCGATCGCCAATATGACGTGCAGCAAATGGAATCGCAATAAGTCTTAGCGAGTCGATTTAAACGAGTTCATAGTGTTCCTTAACTTTCATATTACACATTGGTGAATTAACAAAGGGTAAGTAAAATGATATGCAGAGCATAATCGCAATCCTAATAATCGCAATAAAAAACTATACGCACGAATCGTAAATTCACGTCAACAAGAAAAAAAATCATGTCCACGAGTCGTCAGTCAGTCAATCAGTCAATCAGTCGTGTACAAGGTCCAAAGGTCCAAAGATCCAAAAAACCCCCTCTCCACGTCCTCCCACAAAAAAAAACAAACAAACATTCCTATCCCTGCCTCTTCTTCCCCTCCTCAATCTCCTTCCCAAATACCTCTCCAATCTTCGCCCTATTCACCTTCTGCGCCGCCGTCACCAGCCCGTTCGCAGGGGTCCACTCCTCCGACGTCAGCACCACATCGCTGAGCAGCTCCATGCGCGCAAAGCCATTCTTCCTTCCGAGGGCGTTGCATTCTTTCAGGATGAGGGAGCGCGCGGAGGGGGACTTGCATAGGGCTGGGAAAGGTTCTTGCTCAGATGACGATGGAGAGGAGGAGGAGAGGGCGGAGCGCAGGTTTGCTTCGTGTGGATATATAACCGCGATGGGCTGGGCCATGTCGGGCCCAGCGTGCACGCAGAGGTTAGCGACGAGGTCGCACGACTTGTAGATCGCCTCCAGCCGCTCGAGCGCGATATACTGCGCGGGAAAGAAAGATTTAGTTTACATCCATCCAAACGAAACAAAAAAGAAATGGGGGAAGATGCAAAACGCAAAACGCAAAACGCAAAAACAAATAAACACCCACCTCCCCACTCCGCATCTTCACCAAATTCTTCAGCCGATCAATGACGCTCAACGTCCCGTCCGCATTCCACTGCCCAATATCGCCCGTGCGGAACCACCCATCCGCCGTAAATACACTTTGATCGTCGTTGAGATCGGGGCGATTGAAGTACCCGCGCGTGACGGACGAGCCGCGCAGGCAGATCTCGCCTTGCGGGAGGTGGGCAGAGGTGGAGAGGGATGATGAGTTTTTGGGGTTCTGGGATTTGGAAGAAGACGACGGAGAAGAAGTGGAGAAGTAGCCCATGTCAGGGACGTCAAGGAGTTTGATTTCGAGGCATGGGCCTGGGACGCCCACGGACCCGAAGGAGAGGAGCTCAGGAGGCAGGAACGCGCCCATTCCCGACGTCTCCGTGAGTCCATACCCTAGAACAAAAACAGGTAAGTAAAAATTCAAATGGCAACGCAGAATAACTCACCCTGTGTAAGCGGCATCACCGCCAAATTGAAAAACTCCTGCGTGGCCCTGCTGATCCCCGCGCCGCCATTAACCGCAAACGTGATCTCCCCGCCCACCGCCTCCTGGACCTTCTTCAGCACGATACTGTCCACGACCCAATTCACACCAGGGACATACCGCCCCGCATACTTCTTCACGCCCAACGCCGCATAAAACAAATTCTTCGCTACCCACCCGCCCGCATCCACCCGCCCGATCACCGCCTTGCGAATCGTCTCATACACCGCGGGCACCCCAAACAGCACATTCGGGCGCAGCGCACGCAGATCGCCCAGACACTTCCTGACACTCGCGTCCGTCAGCGTCTTCGCCCGCGCGTACCCGCTCGCGATGCCGCAGAACACCGCGCAGAGCTCGACGACGTACTCGAGCACGTGCGCGAGCGGGAGGTACGCAATGTAGCGCCCGCCCGCCGGGAGATGCGGGCCGAAGACGAAGTGCACGGCACCGACGGCCGCGAGGAGGTTTGCGTGCGTGAGGACGACGCCCTTCGGCGCGCCGGTCGAACCGGAGGTGTACATGATGCAGGCGGTCGTGTCCCCTGTGGGCCGGCGGTCTTCGAGGAGCGTGAGCGGGAGGTCCTTCCCGATCTTGCGCAGCTCGTCGATGTGTATGGCACGGATGGGGGAGTCGGAGCGGATTGCAGTGATTTTGGAGAGAATGTCCGAGGAAGGTGCGCCGTCGTAGAAGACGAACTTGACGGTGGGGGTGTTGGGGAGCACGCGGATGAGCATGGGGAGGAGGTCGGGGTTGGTGAAGATGGCGATGCACTTGGGCTCGTTGAGAGAGTGGGTGAGCCCGGACTCGCCGAGGGTGTCGTATGCTGTTGCAGCGGTCGTCGAGATCAGAGCGCATGCGTGTGAGATGAGCTGCCAGTGTATGCTGGGCACATTTTTGTGACTAAAGAGCCGAGAATGAGAGGGCGAAGGAAACGCACCTGGTCTCCGCAAACAGATCAACGACATCGTCCTTCGTGATACCCAGGTCCACGAGTGCCCGCGCCACCTCCGAAATAGCTTCTTTCAACTGCAAATAATCGATATATTTGTACTCGCTCAGCTCAAAGTACTTCCACGTCTTCTTCTCCGTCTGCTCCTGCCCGTCGACAAACTTCTTCACCTCCTTCGTCTCCTCATGCACGTCCTGAATATCGCGCCATCCCAGCGCACGCCTGGTGCCGTGCACGCGCGCAGCATAGTCTATGATGTCGGGGACGGTCTCGACACCCTCCGCGGGGGAGGTCACAAGGCGGTCTTTGCAGACCTCGAGGCGCCGGATGCCGCTCTCGCCTTCGCGGGCAGGGGGTGCGACTTCGACAGTGCCCTTCCCAAAGTATCCTGCGGGTCGCAATTTGAGTGGAGCCATGTAGGGGCTTAATTTTTCAGTCTGTGTTATGTAGTTTCCGGTCGTGGTCGTGGTTTGCAGTAAGTTTGTGGTTTGCGGGTGGATTGTGGTCAGGGCGTGGACAATTAATGAGCCTAAATTAAAGTTGCGTCATAGCACGTGAATGTTACCCCAAAAGATTGCACTGATCTCACCAGTGCGTCAGACCGTGCTCCCTGTCAGTACTAAGTCCGGCTGGATCCTCCAAAATATCAGAATCTTCATAGTTGGAAAACGTCGATGTTGCTTCATACACGCGACGCTGAGTATTTATCGCAAGCATCATGTCACCCGTCGAAATCACATACATTAAACAGCTTAATATATCGAATACACCCAGTTCCACGACGAATTCGGGTTTTAGAAACGGGGAAATGCACTTTCATCACCATATTTGGGTACGCTACTGTACATTTTACCTTCCATACCGGGTTCCTCATGTACTCTCGTTGCGAAGCAAGCCAAGTTTTGCATGTGATAGTATTAGCCACTGGATGCAATTCACTGTCGACTGTCTGAGTTGAATCTGACTACAATATATATGACGACTCCAAGGCATCCTATTAATTATGTTGGATCATTAACCCATACATTTGTATAGCTATCAGACAGGAATTAAGGAAGCAAGGGAAGGCTGCAGAAGAAACGGTCCTCGAGTCATGTTTTGCATCCTCTCAACTACCGCCGGATGCATGATTAGTGCATGTATCACATTCAATCACCATCCGATGCTTGATGCAATTTTCTTTACCAATTCGATGGAGTATCAGCGTCGCGAATTCAGCTGTAACGAGTGCCTTAGGCCATGTACCAGAGCCTTCCTACAAAAAGCTTGTCTAGTCGATTTATTTAACAAGAAAGGAATGCAATAAATAAACGAATATATAAAAATGACGATGCAAGAGAAAAGTATAAACGAGTGAAGGCAGTAGCCACGGCTACACGGATGAATTTCTGCTATTTTTCCGAGAATGCAATCGTGTTCAAGAATCAGACGCATCAGTTCTATTGGACTCCTTGTCGCTGCCACAATGCTCTGGGTTCGAGTTCAAGGGTGAAGGATATGGCGTGAAGCTTGTATAGATTGACGTGAATGTGATCGGAGTGACGTGACTAGTGGAATGATCGGGCGGCGATCCGTCGTCATTCGCTTGCGTTGCCTGCCGGGGTCTTGATTCAGGTGCGGGTTGCGGCGCATCTGGTAAAGCTTCTCTCTGCGCGATGCGATAGAAAAGCATTGTGACGACAAGGAGGTTGCAAACCAACAGCGAGACAGCAACCTACGGGGTCGGAATATTGCGCATCAGAATGTATGTAGTAAGAGATGAGTGGAGATGAGAGGGCGGGGTTCCAACCAACCTGTAGTTGCGCCGTCATTTTCGTAACGAATATAGATTGCTTCCCAAATCTGCGTACGAGAACCCACACGACAAAGAATGCCACGGATCCAAGGAAGGACAGAATGCTGCTTGAGAAGAGGGAGAGTATCAGACGTCGTTCGCCCTTCGGAAGGCGTATGCGCCAGAGCATCACCAAAGGTGTGACGACCAGAATGACTTCAGCCAGTGCATCCACTGTGCATGAAAAAAAAAATTTAACGAACAAAATATCAAAAAACATATTAAACTCGCCCTCACAGGTAAGAGAAATGCGCGCTATGACTTTCACTTTTATGTTCGTACTCTTCTGGGCGCACAGCTGGATCTGGCCGGTGTTGTGAACGGTGGATCCCCAGCATTGGAAGATGACTATCATCACGTTCGCAATATAGAGGAAGAGAAATATGCCGCTGATCCAGAGTGCGACGCGTCGACAAACATGTTTTGCAGGAAATATCCTGGCCGTCGATAACGCCAAGCTAACTCTTGATAGCCTAAAATTTCCTTCATCAAGGCTCTGCTCAGTGCTGACGAGGACGACGGAGCCCACCATAGCACAGTAAAATAAAAGATAGAGTTGAGCAGCGGGGAGAAAAAGATGTTGGTCTGGAGTTGGGGAGAGTGAACTATAACGAAGATAAATTAGTCTCTTCTCAATACCTAGTGCACAACGCCAACCTTGCGCTCCCTTCCACATAAACGCAAGATACAGACAGTCGACAAGGAGAGGGACGAAGGTGACCCAGTCGTCCCACCACATCCTTCGTGTGTGCCATCTGTGCACCAGGCGGATGACCGTTGATGTGATAGCGACAGCCTGAACCACGGTGATGCAAACTTCAATGGTGCTAAACAATTAGGGCGATACGTTGGAAAGGCGCGCTGTGCATACCCTTCCAAGTTAACATCTGTTGAGACGAGAGAGGCATGCCGACGACGAGTAGTAGGTTGCAGTGCAAAGCGCCAAGGCCCCAGCCTCACGTAGAACTGAAAAGAGCGTCGAACAGGGTAAGTTGTAGTCAGAGGAAAGGAGATAACTTCGTATTTAACTCAGCGGCGCAGGGAGTGATCGGCGACTTTTTTAAGGGTATATTGTGGCAGGATTGATAACGGCAGTTTGCAATCAAAACTTACGTGAAGCCGTATTTTAGGTCCGTGAAACGACTGTATTGCGAAATTGGATTGAAGCAATGCTTATTAGCCTCTCCAGCGGCCAGGTACAGATCCAAGGATTGTCAAAGGTCAATTCATAGAGTTCTGACTGCCAGGAAAAAGCCCAAGGGGATGTACGCAACAGTGGGGGAGATAAACAGACACGGTTTAGATTCTAGATGAGAAAATTAAGGTCGACAGAACCCCTCTTAACCCATACCCCTCGGTGGACAGCCCGGGCTATGAGTTATGTGGGGTTATGGGTTTCGAGAGCTGTACTAAAAATAGGCTCAAATGTTTGAGAAAAAGGATGCTAGCCGAACGGGCCCTAAAAGAGGCTTCAGCGGCACATCACTCAAGTGAACCGCCGGTGAACTAAATATTTACTACTAAATTAAGGTCCAAGCCAACCTATACATAGTAGGCAAAACCTGTGGGGTTTTCCGGCCAAGGGGTATGGGGTATCGCGGACCTATGGGTTATGGTATGCAATTCCCTGCGAACCATGTCAATGGACGGCTGAGGCTATGGGCTACAAGGGTTTATGGGACAAGAGAGGTGTGGGTTATGAGGTCCGACTGTATGTACATTCGAACGCCTATCTTTCAGTGGACACCTCGGCGGTCGTAGAATGTAAGAGTGATACTAAAATAGATCACCGGCATACCCTGTTTCTTGGTGAAATTCAGAGCTGATAACGCTTGATACGAGGTACAAGAAAATAAATGGTGCCCGACGTTGGTGAAGAATGGGATCTCCCAATTTAGGCTTGGGTGTCGGTGAAAATTTTTTGACTTTACCAGTTGGGCACACCAAATGGCTCGAGGGAAATTTCGGACTGCAAAAAAATATGCAAGAGCAGTGTAACCAAATGAGGCCGTCCAATTGGCTTCAGGGTTGGGGCCTGGGAAAATATGTACCGTCGCCAAGGGCGGCGTACAGGGTGGAGAGCGATCGCTGACTGGTCGATGCTGGTGCGTGAGGATTAGCATTGCTCCCGCCCATTCCATTAAATATGAATACAATCGAACCCCGCTTGACCTATATATGCATCACATAACACACAACCCCATATATTCCATGCCTCCAGCCATCCACTTATTCCTCTGTTTCACAAATAAACTGAAAGGCCGGCGCCACATAGAACGACCGACTGGGTTACAGGTGTGTACATAAGTAAGAGGTTGGGTTCGCCAGTCACGTGTACGCAAATGTACAAGATAAGATAGTATGAAAAGGGGCCGTGGTAAGACCGGAGCACCAGGCTTACAGAAACAGCAATTAAACATGTCCTACGATTATTCTCCCGTTTTGACGACGAAAATAAAATTATAATCCCCTTATAATTAAATAAGGGATTTTGAACTTGGTTTATATCCCGCTTTCTTCGATAAACAGAGGTCAGAAACCCCACAATCGTTCGGTCACAGCCAGCAATCACGTAGTGACCTCCCCTAATTAACGTCAATCAAGAGTTGTGCAATCGGATGTTTCCATTGTGCTATCGACGGGATGCATCGTTCCACTTGACGTCACACTAGGCTTGTTATTTAAAGGAGTATTGAATTCAATGCCGAACAGTTATTGTCTCTATTTTAAAGCCTTTAGCGCCGTATCGGTATGTATGGAGTAAGTGCCAAATATCCGTCAAGCCATTACTACCTTTCGATCAGTAAAAGGCTATAGGAAGTTCCCTCACACAGAAGTGTTGAGCATTAAGCAGGAATCAGGATCCACGTCCACACTCTGCGAGCCACAGAAAGATCAGTCTGTGGCCCGCTTCTTGTGAGTTATATAGCCACTAATCGTTATTCTATAGGTTTCTACAAATCCCGAACTCAAAGTCCCGAGCTCTGGCACATCTGGGACGAGCTGCCCGAGAGTGAATTAGATTAAATAGCGTAGGGATACCATCAGCGGCTGTGCAGGATCATGCCTGATGCGAACAAACCCCTATAAGAGCTGTCGCTCTTCTCTGTGATTGTCCATTCATCTCGTTTCGCTGGTACTACCATCCAGACGAACGGACTCAAATATGAGCACCAACACGAATATTCAGATTGTTCTGTCCCAGCGGCAATGTCGTTTTTCCTTGATTAACGTCGTTGGTCATGTTGGATGCGCAGCTGTGTAAATATTTGGGGCGGGGATTACTTTGTACGGGTATGGGTACGGAGGGAATGAGAGATGGATGGCGGAGGACGGTAAAAGACAGAAGGTAGTCGAAATTTGTCAAGCTGTCCCAATCTCGCGAGGGACACAACACCTGCATGTTAATTCATATATATCACTGCCTGAGGTTCACGATTAGTAGCACAGTAACCCAGTTGCTATATCGTTTCGGACAATGTCGATGCTAATGGGGTTTTCACATCCATTGGAGAATAGTCAGGTCTAATGGCTCTAATTTTACTAATAATGGAAAGCTACACTGCTGTGCTTTTTGCCAATATTGACAGCATTGTGGTGAACATTTGACGTCACTCTGGCAATGGTGATGAATTAGAGGTGGAACAGCACCATGATCACATTATGTAACGTTTCTTTAGCGCCGTATACATGAAACAGGTAAAGTATCCATTTTGATAGTGGGTTCCGACCATCTGGGCCGAGCCGCCCGAGCGTAGATTAGACAGTGTAGAGTATCTCATCAGCGACTGTGCACGCTTTGGCACGCTTTCGTAGTCAGACCAACATCACACCTTTTGCCGCAACGCCATACTGCGCGGCCGCTCGACAAGCCCTCCGAGCATTCCGGTCACGATCTGCTAGTGTAGGCTGGATTTCCCTACTCCACCGTCAAGCCGGTAATCGCTTTCTATCAGAAATCGCCCCAAAGTATAAGTATGATCACGAAGCAAAGGTTCTGACGCGAGACCCTTACATGATTCTCGAATAGAATAGTTAGCTCGTATTTCCAACAATTCCGTTCTGCGATAGGGGGTCAACAAGGAAGCGTTCCGGGATTGGCCACTCTCCGTCATCATGATTGGCCATACCACTGCATGCCTACCACTCATATTCCTCCGCCATTCACACTCTTTACAGCTACGGCAAATCAAGTTTCCGCATACGAAAGGAAGTTGTTGACGAAAAAAGACTCTTCGCGTTTTTGCTGTGACCTGCATATGCAATGTAAATCATTCCATGAACTGTTTCTGGTGGATCCATTCTTATTATTAATAAGTTAGATTGAAGTTATGCAAGGCCGCGGAAGAGGTCCATGCTCTACATGCTTTCGAGCTGGCATTGGATGTATTATTAGTGCAGGAATCATTTAGTCATCATTTGCTACCTGTTTCATTCATTGGGGAATCGGGAGGAGGTGTGAAAAAATAAGTTCATCGTGATATAGCTTTCTACCACACCACCACACCACCACACCACCACACCACCAAACCCCAGAACACAGCATAAAACTGTCTCTCTAGTCGCTCTGTGCTCGTCCAACCGTCCTAAAATACAGTCTACTACCCAGCTTCAGAGCACAATGTTCGCCTTTGCATTTATTATTACGACTCTTGTATCTTTCATCATGATGGTATCTTCCTCTTCCTCTCTCCCAATACCAACGAAGCAGTCTGGTGCCAAAGAGGTAGTATATATTACTACTAATTCCCATTACCTTCTATATGGCATTCAAAATCGTAAATGTCCTCGCACATTGAAACGAGGCACTCCTTTCCTGAGTCGAAGTAGATCGTACTGGTCTGCTTTCGCTCAGTGCATTTCTAATTTCAATGGCTGAGCCGCAACGTACCTACAGGGTATCTCTTAAGTGTTTCCCTCCTCCAAAGCTCATTTTATGGGCCGAGTATTCGTACTAGTTTCTTGTCATCTATATGTCGTTGCCTTCAGATTTCCTTTTATTCTACCACCGAATTGAATGCCTTTCTGCTATGCACCAATTCTACGAGCACAACCGAAAGAAGACGAAGTGAGTGCTGGGAAAGAGGAGATAAGTCTATACTCCACTGCAGTACACATATACTTAATCATTGAAATAAGGATGAGACATCTACCACAACATGGTTAAATCTCTCCGAAGTGCTAAATTTACGGCATCCAGCCCTTAATTTTTTCACTGTGCCGACGCAAAATAGGGCTTAAATCTCAAAAAGGTATTCGCGTACGGGGAATCGAACCCCGAGCTACCGCGATCACGCTTGTCAAAGTCGGGGTTCGATTCCCCAACAGACCATGAAAGGCGGTAATGTTAGCCGTTACACCATACACGACACACAATGAGCTCTGTCTATTACATCGTAAACTTCGCAGATAGTAAATGAGAACCAGAACACAGACGGATATCAAAAATATATACACAATAAGTAGGAAGAGAAAAGTTGAATCGTGAAGTCAATATCCGGTTGAGAAACACTCCTGGTAAGTGGTCCTTGGATGCGTCAGAATGACATCCTACTATTTACTACATTAATGGTAATATGTACTCTTATGTTGCGGTCCCTCTCAATGTCTGTAATGTTGAACGAAAGGGATAGTGCCTTTGAAGTCGCTTCACATTATGCTAAAGCCTTTTCCTTGGGCGTACGACTTGGAAAACAAGAGCAAGCTACGGATCTCGAATTAGACGATTAATCTACAAAATGTTCGGGCGGACATTGTGTATTGCATTGGAGTCATTGTCTCAACCGTGTCATCACGCGATGGTGGTCCTAGGGGGAAAACACACAGCTTCTTCAAATGACTCACTTGGCCGAATCAAGTCATTATTACTGGAGAAACGGATTTTGCTGCATTCTCTTCCTGATGTGCCATATAACGTATAAATATAATGGCAGCATGTCCACTGAAGTTCAGTTCCAAACCAAGTATCCTGCACACCATTTGCGCCGCATTCCTTCACGAATCTGGAAGAAAACTCTGTATCATCTCCAGATCGACGAGATGAACGCTTTCAGTCGAATCATTTACTCAGTTCCATTGGTCTATAGACTGTGACTCGACTCAATCTCTAACCCGAGAACATGAATCGCAGATCCAGTCTCACAGAGTGCATCGGACAATAGTCAATGCAATTTATTCACTCCACACCGGAAGGACACGAGAGGCTGAAGATGGTTTACTATTTACTAATCTCTGTCTGTGTCAAGGGTTATGTACAAGAAATAGATGTAGGTTTCATTAGAACGTTTTTCTAATCAGAGGGCTCACCTATAGCACTATCTCCCTAAAAACTCGAGGGGACGAGTACATATTTTAATGTTATGTACAGTAAGATGGAAACAAGAGCTTTTTTATCAGGACCGCCCCTGCATATATCGGAAAAGCCTGACCGGTGAGATCAGTAGGTTAACTACCACATCGATTCTCATACTTGGTCGGAGGAGTCTTGTAAACCCAGGCTCTCTACGCACTGAGGGACAGGCATCTTTATAATTCCGATCTATATAAAATGCAAAGAATACGGCCAAGCCTCGTGCATTCTTCGTGTATATTCGATCTTCTGACTGCCAGTGTGTGCGGTGAAATAGACTAATTCAAACGAATGAACCTGTCACTCACGCGTATGGGGACTTCCGGATTCCGAAGCTCCGACCTCCGGTTATATTCCTACTCGCAATGCAGGTCACATCTTTTACAGCTTCAATATAGGACATGTTACAGTGTTCGGGGGTTCTCGTACTGGCCAGTGTCTGGTGACTCAATGAACATCGCCCTGTTTATTCTTAGACGCCCATCCTAATTACATCAAGCACATCGCGTGTAAGAACATCGGGTTTCACGGCTTCCCCTCGCTCGCAAATCCGCCACGAGATCTTTCTCACCAAAAACCACACCCAAGGTCTCTTCCATGATTTACACTGATAATGGATAAACCACGTCGGTAACGCAGAATGCCATGTCCCGTTTGGATACATATTTCCTTTTCCGAACTCCATTTTTCTCACAGGTCCCGAACACGCTGCAGTACCCTAGCACGCATGCAGGTTCTGATCCAGAATCTAACTAAATAGTCCCTGAGATGACTGAGTACCGAAGAGGTATGGTGTTTACGGGGTGACATGGATTAACAACCAGCTAATCCTTTAAATACAACGCTATTGGTTTCTTCAGATGAAGCGTATATTAAGGCTGAATAACACAGGTTGAGAGCCTTTCATCCATGTCGCTTTTAAAGCTGCCTCTAATCATCCTTGACGCTGTCCTGACACGAATCAGTGCATCACCGCCAAATCCTGCCCTTCCCATCAAAGCACACATCATCCCAGACTGGAGGGAACGATTCTTAAAGTCTCTCGCATACCCTTCGAAAATTTTTAGAGTAAGCAAGCCCATTCTTCTAATACCAGACAGCTCATCGAGGATGCATAGCTCTTATACTGGACCTCATCACTAATCGAGACAGTCGTAATTCTAGCGAACAGAAAGCCCTCTAGCCCGATATCAGCCCTCCTTCTCAGAAACCTCCTCGCCTCCCCAACATCCATCTCGTCGATAAGAATCAGTGCCCCATTCCATCTGGGTATCAGCCTCACGCTCGTTGGCACAATCATCCGTATGCACTGCTACCGTACCCTAGGCAAGCTCTTCACATTCGAGTTATCGATCATGAAAGACCACACGCTGATCACGACCGGCCCATATGCCTACGTCCGCCATCCGAGCTACACAGGTCTGATCGTCACCATTGTCGGCGGGTACCTCAGCCACATCTCTGAGGGATCCTGGGTGAGGGAGAGTGGATTGCTGGAAACCACGGTTGGATTGGGGATATTGGTGGTGTTCATTACAATTGGGTTAGCTGTGATTTTGAGCCTACTGCTTCGGATACCGAGCGAGGATATGATTCTGAGGAGACGGTTTGGAGTAGAGTGGGAGGAATGGGCGAGACGAGTGCCGTATAAGATTGTCCCTGGAATATACTGAAGCAGTATGTGTCGCGCATACATTTTCAATAAACACGGCAGCCATTCGTTAGTCGACACATATGTAACCAAGTCAGTCGTTCAATTGTGATCTTGTCATTTTCCCCGTGACTCTCAGTGAGCCTGTAACGACGGGCTTTCAAACACCGTTTTCACAATGGCCCTTGAGCCTCAACAATCTGTTTAGACATCATACAACACCTCGGTCATCAACGCGCACCTTATGTCTCGAGATGTCCAGACTAGCCAAAGCCCCCACCTTACACACGTAGGCCACTGGCGTATCGGTCTCGAAAAATGTGCGGTGCAGTATGACGGACAGTTTGGGCATCTGCGAACATCTGTCCTATTCGAATAGCTGGTTTGTAGCCCCCCGTACGAGTGGCTACCTACCCACACTAGACTGACGACGGTGTCTGTCAACTATTTATACCCATAAATCCCGTTCCATGGAAGTCTTCTGCATATAATAGAGGTCCAGCGTGGTTCTGTTGTCCAGCTACCGATGGATCGAAAACTATGGGTGGTCACTGGATGTGACACCAGACCGACGGGTCAATGGTTACTTTGGCTTCGGGTATTACTCCCTGCTTCTATATAACTATTATCTGGGTTTGATGCTGAAAAAAATGTATGCTAAAGAACAAAGGGAAGACATTGTACTGCGACCGCGAATGTACACCGCTTCATTCTATGACTCAACCTTTGATGGAAATTCCCCTGACCGCTGCTAATTGCATTGAAGCACTTTCATGGCTCTCTTTTACATTCTTCTATTGCTTGGTGGGCATCATTCCACTTTCCTCTTCATCCGTTTCTGATATTTCCCTTTCATCTTATTAGATTTTGAATAATATAGATCACCGAACTAAGCAAGGAGAGGTAGTCAATGTGTGTCGTTCTTGCATGGGGCAGGTACTGTGTACGAGTGGCTACAGCTCAGGCTGTGTATTTAACCCCAGGACACTTTATATATCAACATCGGTAGAAATACAGGTCGAAACGATGAGGAGGTTACGCGGCTTCTAAATCCATTCCTCCGAGTCAATAACTTGAACACATCAAAATGAACTCTGAAGGGTAGGCGAATTATCTACATCCACATAGCTTTGACCCAAATTTTTTAGATCAAAACAGGCCGTTGCCACTATCCGGCTTGATCACAATGGAACGGCTCCCTCACTTCCGCAAACTACAGAGGATCGGCTGCGACCCAGCGCTATGCGCGCTCGTCCACAAATGCGCGAAGATGATGTATCCAAGCTCAGTGTTCGACGGTCTCACGGCTGAGGAGAGCCGTGTTATGCGCAGGAAGTGGATCAAAGACCACGTCAGGAACCACCATAACCTGGAGTGTACGACGGGAGATATGAGTTTGATTGGTTGTCCTGCGTATCCAATCGTGAATGGACAGATGACGCATGTTGAGAAGGGCCCATTCTCTGAGCATATTAATCTGTGGCATCAACCAGCAGTGACAGCTGGAAAGCCGTCGACTTCATGATCTTCAGGAAGAATGTGTTGTCTTGCTATCTCGCTCATTAGCTATAGGTCATTTTATTCTCGACTACGACTCGAACCACATTATTTGTCATAATATCTTATCAGCATACATTAACTTGCCCTTCTCTTTCTTTATAAATATAATTTATTCCTTCCCTCCGACATGATCTTGACTATGATTGAGAGGTAAGGGAATGATGTACCTGTATAAAACGTCCCTGGAACTTCATAGACTGCCGGAATGCACGGAGTCTATGGCTGATATCGGAAGACATAGACAGTCACACTTTTTGAGACTAGGCTTCATTCGCGAGCGCATGTTTATCTTGTGAAAGAGCCGAAAACGTGTGTTGATCAATCTCTATATCTGACCCCCGTTCGATGAAGAAGCCTCAGATTTCATGATAAAAAATACACAGCGAGAGGTTTTTTATTGCGTCACCTCACCTGAGTCGAGCGGTCGCAAGTAGCATCACACATTATTACCTCTTCATCAGACTGATAAACGTCAATGTTAATGAGATGTTTGTTTTACGTGTGGACAGATTTCAGAGACCAATAAAATGAGATTATTGTGATGACTATTTGACGCCATGGAGAAGATGAAGACCGGTGTCGAACACCCCAAATAATCAGAACAACGCCATCGTTGTGATGGTCAGTAGCTGAAGCCTCCAAAACAGAGAAACAGGGGGACGCCGGAAAGAAATTCTGCGCATGGCCCAATGTCGTGATCAGGCTCAAGCGTGCCAAAATGTCTTTGACGTTGACTCTTTTCTCTTCATATGTTATGCGTCACCTTCATTGTTCTTTTGTTCTTACAGCCGAATTGTTGGGGTGTTGACAGTACACCACACAACGCAGACTATAAACATCGTATTTTTAAATCAACGTGTTCGTAGATTAAGAGTGCATTGGAAATGCAAAAATCACTTATCTGCGAGATCTTCTGACCTGAGAAGCGTTCCAGCACTGACGTTTTCCCATACTATGACCAACTCCAACAGATTGACATAACAGATTGACATCCATCCCTAACAATATTTTGTGGTCATTGCAATGCTCAGCCGCATAGTGTATAAGTAGAGAGGATTCCTGTGTAGCCTGCATCATGGGCGTAAATGAGTCGAAGACCTTCGACGTGTGGGCAGTCTTCACCTTTGATCACGTTTCGGCCGCCCCTAAACAGCATACTCAAATGAATCACAACAACGTCCGACGTGCGATACCGTGCGTTGGGTTTGGATACCACGTTTATCTGAATCAGGAGATACATGTGTTTCTTTTCTTTTCCGTTTTACTTTCCTATATCGCTCAACAGGGTGGGTTAAAGTCACACCAAGGCAGGCAGCGCTGCGAAGAGGCCGTCCTTGCGGAATCCCACTATTGTTCCTCTCGTCCTTGTGCTCCTCGACTGACGCTATCTCTGTATAAAGGCATTTGGAGCCTTTGAAGAGTTTGACATGCTCTAAATCTACGCTTTGTACGACACCCAGGCGCCGAAGCACATCGCCCTCACGAGCCTGGACACCAGCACGATAATCCACCACAAATTTGCCGCGCGCATCGTGTGCATGTTCTCCGAGCAGGATGTGCAAGTGGCCTCTAGCGCGGAGCAGCACCACCAGCGCAAGCAGATGCATAGTGACGCTGGTACGGGTAAGGGACTGCATGGGCAGCATCCGGATATTGCGGGGCCGGGGGGCGTTGGGGGCATTAGAGGGATGTGGGTGGGAGGGCAGCCGCAGGTGTGATTGGAGGTTGGGAAGGGATAAATGGCGGCGACGTCGATGGGTTAGGCGGAGCAAGGTCCAACGGCGCCCAACAGCAACAACCGCAGTCCTAGTAAAAATTCCCCTTCTCTGCTGCCCACTCCCAGGTCCAGGAGCAAGGGCAGATCCAGCAGCGCCGCCCACAGCTCGCACGAAGCTCGCCCGGCAAGTGTCGAGTATCATCGCGCTGACAGCGGTGGTAGAGCAGCAGCATACGCTTGCTCTGGATACGATTCGCTGGTTGCAGCACAAGGTGTAGGAGCTCAAGGGGTAATTGAGGGGTGCTGCGGGTGCGGGTGCGGGTGCGGGTGCGACAGCTTCTATTCCAACCTCGCCCTCTGCTACCGATGCCTCTTTTTTTCCCACTTCTGCCGCCGTTGTTAGCGCCACCAAGACCGAGACCGACGCGGAGGCGGAGGCAAGCCCTGAGCACGCATGATGACGACACACATACACACACCCTTGTACAGAATATGCAGCCCAGGAAAGGGCCGTCGAGGCCAATGGAGTGCGGTGTGCGAGTGGGCAGACGAGTACGCGAGATTGGATAGGGCACGGGAGTGAGGGGCGAGGGCGAGGGCGAGGTTTAGTTTGGGTTGGAGCGGATGGGTCGCTGAGGCTGCTGCTACGGGGGCGGTTGTGGGTGTGGGTGTGGGTGTGTGAGGAGAGGGAAGGGAGGCAGAGGAATGAGAGGAAGGGACTAAAAACCATGCGAGGGGCGGGTTGGTTACCCCGCCGATTCCACGCTAGCAGAGCTCAGGCTCGGACTCTGGGAGTGGGAGTGGGAGCGCTAGTGCTATTGATGACGATGGTGAGGGTGAGATGGGTCTGGCGAAGAGGAAGAGACGGCGGCACAGGAAAATGCCGTGTTGGACACTGCAAAGGTGCTGGATCTAGAGAGGAGCCTCGCGACACCTGAACCGTCCGTGGTGTTCGAGCTCTCCGAGAACGTCACGCCCCCGCTGAACGACGGAGAGTCGGCGCAGGCGCGCCATCGTCATCCTTTGAACGTCAACTCGTCGGGGCTGGATCTCGATGGTCATTCGTTTTCCGGGCACCACACTGACGAGGACGATGAAGATAAACAGGGCGAAGAAGATAGCAAGGGAGCCTTTTTTATTCGACCTTCGCCAAGGATGTGTTGCTAATTATGTTCTAGGTCTTTATTTTCTTTTTGGGTGTATGCTTGGTCGGTCTTGCGCTCTTCGTGGGTTAACCGCTGATAAGTTTCTCTCTTAGGTTTGTGGTGATGGTGCCTCGTATATAATAACAAGACTTCGACTAGGTGTGTGTACTCTGTTCCAGATAACCGTAAATTGCTCCGAAATCGTGTTGCTACAATGGAAATACCTTGGCTTCCACTTTCCAGAAAATTAGTCGTCCTCTTATCGCTTTAACCTGATAACAGCCGTTAATACCGAATGAAATATTCGGCCATAGGAGTGCGAACTCATTATTATCTGTCATGGTGCATAGCGACTGCGGTCGGCATAACCATATAGGATATTACGACGAAGCGACCTCGCTACAACTTGTCGTCAACCGAATTGTGATGTCTCTGAATCGAGGCATAGTTTATGCTAAACTCACTTCGGTCCGACGGTGACACTACCTCAGGTCCATGTTTCCTCTACTATCCTCCAAGATAGGATAAAGCATCGGCGGATTAGGGACCGATGTTCATTGAAGACTCATTCAAAATCTGCGCGGATCTGGTTTTTCACAGTAAGTGTACTAAATATTATGGAGTGATATGAAAGAAAGAGTACATCGAGCGTTGCTACTCAAGCATTGGTTGGGTTTCCAGTTGCTTGTAGTTCGAAAATGGCATGTTCCAACTGGCAACATCTCTGCAGAAGCGCTTTTCGGATTGAGTGTCGTACTGCCATCCATGTCCTGGTAGAATTTATCGGTGCAGGCTCCGGCTTCCGATAAATGAGCGACCTTGGCTCACGCAGCATGAATGGAAAGATAAACAGCAGATGGAACCGGAACTTTGACCGGATCAGGTGTCTTGAATGTAACATATTCCGGATAAGTAGTCGTTTAGGATTAAGGACTCTATCACTTCAAGTTCTCGCTTGTTTTCGGTATCCTGAGAAGCAGTCAGCATTAGTCAAAAGAGCAAGATTAAGGCAGGCACACCATTGCAACGGGCCGAACTTTTCGTTGATTGAAAGCTAAATGAAATCCAGAAACCACAGTCATAGCGTTTTTTATACGGTGGTCATTGGAACCATTCAACTCGTCAGGGAGTCGTGTAGAACCAAAGCGAATCATAACCACCCACATCGTCGCAGCGTAGTCTCTCTATATGCAGAATATTGTTATCAAAGATAACGCAAACTGAATGCCGACCAGAAAGACACTCGTTGGCACCAGCTTTTACTTATTCACAGGCTGTTAGAACTCGAAAAAATGAAAATGAAGCTCCGGCCAGCAACCCAGTCGGTGTAAATCTCAAACACATAAGATGCTGCCCGTTTTTCAAATTGACCTGTAATATACATGAAACCACATTCAAATAAATCCCCAAGTCAATTAAATTACGCAAGATCACAATACCCTCTGAGCTGCTCCAGATAATCCTCGGCACTGTCGCGCTGACCCAGCTTCAGATACAGATGCGACAACACCACGAGCAAGCGCGCGTACTTTCTCGTTCCATGTAAACCCTCCTTGATCACCGCGTTTTGGAATTCTAAGAGCTGTCCAAGAGCAGACTTATCGACACCCCCAGCCTCGTTCCATGTCTTTGACTTGATATAGTACCCATCGATGCGCTGTACGTACTCCTTGCGCAATTTGTCAGACTCCGGCGTCGCGTGGGCGCATGCAATGCACGAGCAAACGATACCGTACGGCGCGAGTTCGGCCTTTCGCTCAGTTGCAGTAAGATCCACTCCGCAATATGAGTGGAAAAGCTGTTCTCCGGCCTCGATATCTCGCGATGCCCTAAACTGGAACGAAGAAGAGGCCATAGCGAACGCGTTATCAATGTTGGGCGCGCAGCTTTTTGTCCATCTTTCAGTACAGTGCTGCACCTATCAAGGAAGTAAGGCACCTGTGATTTATACGCGACCCCAGATTGCATATCGCAGTATACCCATTCTGATTCAATTCGAGTAGTTGTTCGCCATCGTAGATTGTATCGATACGATATCCATTCGTGCGGACAACACCCATGAGTGGCCCACACCCATCCTTCGTATGCATATTTGCAAGCCCCTTGAACGCCTTCTGATTCTCAGGAGACATCCTGCCCACAGCAACTTCAAGAGTCTTCTCGCTCTCCTTCAGGATCGCCATCCGAGAACCATGGAGGTCCGCACTACCAACTGAGACAGACACACCAGGAACAAGCAACCCGATATTCCGCGGCAAGACGAGCAGTGGTCGTTCAGCGAAAATCAGTTCGCCCACTTTGATATCACGAGTGGCGAACATCCCCAATCCCATGTCCTGTGTCGAGCGCAACTCATACGCTGGTAATCCGGTCGCTTTAGGTACGGCAAGTGGATATCCCGGCGCGTCGAGGATGCGTGTCTTAGTCGAGCCCATGACGATCCATTCGCTGTGCCCGTCAGGATCAGGCAGATCACCGCCATTTATAGAGGGGATGGTGGTCATCAGCAGTGTATTCTCGGGATGATCAGATCTGCGCGCGTCCACCCCTTTGTAAGCCATTTCCTTCAACTTAAAGCTCTCTTGGGGTGCTGTAGTAAACAGGATCGCAATGTCATGAGCGAGTTCGTACAGCTTGCGCAGAGTATTAGTATTGGCCTCACCAGAACTTTCCACATTTTCGTAGGGTAGTTGAAAAGTTTCCCTTTCTATTTTAGTCATATCAGAAACGATGTCGGCGAGTGATCACAAATATCGATCAGGGATGACAAGTAATGCATACTTTGAGCGGCATCAGATGCATCTATAGCAATCGGAACCTCGACAATATTTTGATTGTCAGCGGATGTGGGATAAAGAGGTCGACTGTTCATTTTGGAGCCGTTGAGAAATCCACGCCGCATGTTTGGGGATATTGGATGAGATGAGAATAAGGGTTTCCAGAAACTATCAGATCTTATATATCGCTAGAAGCCACTTTAAATATATCAGATGTAAGATCTTGAAAGCGTCACTTCGAAGAATTCAGTTCGATGTCAATCCGATTGCTATATCCGACACCTACGGACCGGAACCGCAATGCACATAGGAATCCAGTGTCTTTGTGATTTTGCTGAGAGAGAAAGGGATGATTCGTCCTCACAATATTCACAGGTCGTGTTCTATAATTGCTGTGTGTGTGTGTGCAAGTGTGAATATAAGGACGATTCATACTCACAATAATAATGGTTCATGTATACTATGCACTTGTGTGAGTGTGCAAGTGAGAATATGAGGACGAATCGTCCTCGCATTATTCACAGGTTGTGTACGATGCTTTCTGTGAGTGTGCAAGTGTAAATGTGAGAATGATTCGTACTCACAATATGAACAGGTCGTGTGCTGTATTTGCCGTGTGTGTGTGCAAGTGAGAATACGAGGACGATTCGTTCTCGCATTATTCACAAATTGTGTGCTAAACTTTTCTGTGTGAGTGTGCAAGTGAGAATATGAGGACAATTTGTACTCAGAATATTAACATTTTATGTATGCTATATACTTATGGGATTGTGCAAGTGTGAGTATAATGATGATTTGTCCTCGCATTATTTGCAGTTTGTGTGTGATGCGTTGTTGTGTGAGTGTTCAAGTGAGAATATGATGACAATTCGCACTCCCAACATTAACGATCTATGTATGCTACATATTTGTGCCATTGCGCATGTGTGAATGCTAGGATGAATTGTTCTTGAATTATTTACAGGTTGTGTGCAATGCTTTTCTGTGCGAGTTTGCAAGTGAAAATGTGTAGACAATTCGTACTCACAACATTAATGGTTATTTATGCTACGTACTTGTGTGAGTGTATCACATTATTTTCTGCTAAAAATTCTATGATTCTACATCATATCAAGTTGCTTTCTATGATGAAGACGTAACGAGCAGATAAGTTTTCCCGGGAGTCCTGACCAGCTTGAGTAGGGTTTTAAATAGACATTTGGACGTCTCATTTATAATACGAATGGATTCTTGGAGCACTTTTCAGAATGTTAAGGGAAGAGAACGAAGGAATGGAAAACATACGCTCATTGATGCATCGACGGTGGGCCATTGATCACGTGTAGACCTCCCCTAAACAATATCAAACAACGCATATGTGATGGAATGCACGAAGTTTGAACTGATGCGTACCACTCAAATGAATCACACTATCACAATCCAATCAATATATACAGGTATTTATAACTGTATATGGCAGTGAATGATTTTGTGCGATATGCGACACCTACACGTACGGGGCGTTTGCTGGGTCGGGATACCACGCTTATCTGAACCAAGAGATGGGTGGGGAGACTCCGTTTGGTGGTCTTCTCCTTGATGTATTCAAGGTATGTTTCCCTTCTGTTCTGTTTTATTTTCTCATACTGCTAGACGCTTGTCCGCTGACCAGCATTCCTGATATACACGATTCTGAACCCTCGTCGCTCCTCGTTTTGTAAAGTCGATCCTCAAAGTCTCCCTCCTATACGCTACAGGGTACATTCTGGCGACACATGGTATTCATCATCGTCACCGGCACTTTGATGGTCGTAGGATGGGTCCTGGGCTGGACATTCGGGTTGAGGAAGGCGCAGCGGTATGTCCATCCCTTCCTTCCGTCCCCTTGTGTTCGTCATCTTTTCCCTCATTCCCGTTCTCGTTCCCGTTCCCATTCCATTTGCCGTTCATCTCCTCACTTCCCTCCGGTCGTACATGCCGGCCATGCCTTATCCACGATTACCTTGCATACCCCCATCCACTCACCCTACTTTAATTGCCTTCGTTTGCCTATTCTCTCGCCCCACCGCACCTAAGTGACTCCAACTCACACGTCTGCACGCATACAGGAGCTTGTACTTGGCCGACGCGATGTTCATGAAATTTGACACCCTCCCCATTGCGCTGCCGCAGAGCCTCGTCGTCTTGGTGCCCGATCTCGCGTGGTGCTCGGACGAAAACATGAACATGGTGCTCAGAAGAACACTGATGTATGTGCCGACGTACCGCATACTGGGGATGGTAGTATGTGACTTTGGCCTTCTGCTTTTCGATCTTTTTCATTTTCTTGCATCATCCACCCCTACCCTACCTAATCCCCATCCCTCTTGTTTCCTTTGCTCTTTGCCCGATCCCTTCCCAATCCGTCCACGCCCGCACCATCGTTCCGATGCGCATATACATCCTGCTAACGCGCGAGCCTCCTCTCGTGCGCCGACACTATGCTCGCTCCCCCATCATCTCCTCCACAACCACGCCGTCTGCGTCCATACTCAAACTCGACGCCGATAGGGAAGGAGAGCGTACGCCGCTCCTCGCAGACTTTGCTGACGAGGGAGAGAGCACGATCTAAGGATGCACGCGCCGAGCTCGATGCTCGTACGCTCGTTGGAATTGGCAGAGAGGGTAGCAGTCGAGTTCAAGAAATCGTCCCCATCTGCGCGGGCCCCTTAATCCTCCGCCGCCAAATCAGCGATGTCGCCAGCGCGGAACGGCAAAGTGCCCCAAACGCAACACGCACCAGTAAATACCCGCCTGCGCCCGGCAGGCAGACATGACTCGATGTGTGATAATTCGTTCCCCAAGAGTCCGAATGAGGGCCGCGCGGATTTGCCGTCTGCGGGTGTCGCTGCTTCCACCGCTTGTGTTGAGGCTAGAGCGGCATGCGGTGCTGGAGGTGTGCGAGGGATGTGGAGACGAGCAGTAGCGGGGATGAGGTGGGGGATGGGAATGAAGTCGAACGCGGCCTCAGTGGTGCATCCGACGTTGAAAACAGGGCACCGCACCCGCCCCGAGCTCCTCATCTCCCTCCTTTCCTTCTTTTGGCCCCTCCGCAGCCCCTGCTCTCAATCCACGCATTCCTAGCAATCCCGCTCTACGTGGCGTTACTCGCGGTTCTTGTCGCACTGACGCTGTCGCTGCGATATGTGCTGGAGCACAATGCGGTGCTGAGGCCTGTGAATGGGGCGGTGGGAACGTGTGGCAAGTGTGCGGTACCGGTGACGATTGTTGTGCTTGGTGTGATGGGGCGAAGTGTTTTCCGGGCCAGGAGGAGTCAGGAGGAATGATGGTGGAGAGAGGAAACAGGAGCGGAAGAAGACCTGTTCGGTATCGGGAAAGCGAGTGCGAAGCAGAAGGACACATGCAGGACGTTAGGAAGCCGAGCGAGACGACGAAGAACGATTGATGTGCTGTATTTGAGGAGTGAGTAATTTCCTTTTTGTTTCTTTTGGATTTACGTGTCCTGTCTTTCCTCTTCTCTTTCCTTCGCATGTTTTTTTTGGGGATTTCATAACCTTCCGTTCTTCTTCATTCGATTGTGGATCATTTCTGTTCATTTGATCACGATTCCTCGACAGTTCTTCTTTCCCCCTACTTCAATTTCCCCTTTCTCTCCCCTTGCTCTTCCTACTCTTTACAACGCAATTACTAAACTCTCTCCCTCCCCTTTCATCTTACTCTTACAGCCCAGTATTAGTGGTCGTCAACACCCTTCTACTCTACTCTGCACCTGTGCTCACCCTCGCGCAGATCACGCCTGCCGGTGAATCGGGCGGCTCATTAGTCGGGTTTTTTGGAGCTATTGTGTGCTGACGACGGTGGCTATTCTGGGGAATGTATTGGCTGGGCTTTGGTTGGCTGAGCTTTAGGTTGGGACTCTCATTCTCTCATTCTATTCCGGGATATCTTGCCTGTGCATTTTAATCATCGTACGCCATACGGATCGTGTATCGCATTCTGAGTTCGTAGAGCTCAATCTCAAACGTATTCTCTCCTCACTTCTATTTTAGGCTTATTGGATCCTCGAATGCAGCAGACTAGTCTGAATTTACATCCATTGATACCGGATTAATCTATTTGGCAACCCCCCTTTCCCGTGATGCAACCCGGGTTGCTACATTTATAATTACCTTTTTTGGGCTTCAGTGTCCGACTCGTGTTGCCGTTTTGCCGTGCTGCCGTTGAATCTACCATTTTATTAGTCAGCATATCACCCCTTCATATAATCACGATGATAATAAACCTCAACAATTGTAAAAGCTATCTCTTTGAATATTGAAAACATCAATTCAATCACAGAGGGACCACTGCATACTTATTGCTGCTTCATTTGTCATACTTGACTGAAGAGAGATGTTCAATACAAAGAAAGTACTGACTGGTATGCAGTACAAGAAATCAAATGTAAAGATTGCAAGCCCAGAAGTTTGCATGTGCAAGGCTGCTACTATCCCTTACTTGTTCTTCTTTTTGATCTAATCTTCATTTTATGATTCCTGATTGGCCAATTGATGGGAGGCCTTTTCTCCTCATTTGGTTTTCCTCAAAGTGCTTTGTTTTTCCTCAATTAAAATTCACATTCGTCGATAATAGAAATATATAAGTGTATATACAAAAAATTGTGGCAAGGGGAGGAGGGTAAGGGTATCAAAATGAAGAATGGGTAGGCTATAAATTTCTATGCGGCAGGCTGCGCTGCTTGAAAAACTTGTGGCAAATGTTATCGTATTTCAATCCCCTACTTTGCATGCCGGAACGGCAAAAATGTCATTTATGACGTAAGCAATGAAGCATTCAAGGGGTTTCTCGCATGTTTGTTAGCAACCCAGGGTTGCAGCGTGAAAGGGGGGTTGCCAAATAGATTAATCCATTGATACCTTATTCAGAATTCCCACTTTCCATAATTCGACATTGAGCATTTTAGTACCGTGATCTCATTCTATATCTACGAAATACAATAGCTTCGCGAACTGAGACGATCAGCTTGATGTCGATCATTAACGGACATAGTAAGGTAGACGACTTTCATAATCGATCAACGTCACGTGAAAATTGTGACATCGTCCAAAACGGGTAACTTTTAGTAAAAATGCATTTTTATGTACAATTCCAGAGGGCCTATCGTACCGTAAGGACCTAGCTTTTATAGATAAATGTCTCTAACACATGAATCAACAAAAGTTCTGGAGAAAAAACCAAATTTGGTAGAGGAGATAGAAAAATACGGTTTGCACCACCAGTATGTAATTAATTAAGGCTACTGCAATCGCGACACTTTTGGAAAAGCATTTTTACTTCCTCATATACCTCTCATGCCTAAAAAGAGAAGAACAGGACTTGCAGGTACACAGAATCGTCAGTGCAGGACCTTTTTTCTGGCCTTTCTCCTCTAGATGTTGTCCCATTCTGTGTACTTGCAAGTCCTGCTCTTCTCTTTCAGGCATGGGAGGTATACAAGGGAGTAAAAATGCTTTTCCTGAAGCATCACAATTGTAGTAGCCTTAATTAATTACATACTGGTGGTGTAAACCGTATTTTTCTATCTCCTCTACCAAATTTGGTTTTTTCTCCAAAATTTTTGTGGATTCATGTGTTAGAGACATTTATCTATAAAAGCTAGGTCCTTATGGTACGATAGGCCCTCTGGAATTGTACATAAAAATGCATTTTTACTAAAAGTTACCCGTTTTGGACGATGTCACAGTTTTCACGTGACGTTGATCGATTATGAAAGTCGTCTACCTTAAATGCCGTATGATCGTTTCTCTTTTGAGCTGCTCCCGTAAGTTGTCCCCTTTCCAGACATGTTCGTACTTCAGCGGTATCGAGGGTCCCTTTGAGGACTGCTCCTGCACGACCGCTCCATTCTCTCTAGGATAAATTAGATTGACTGGCCGCTGATACGCAGTGTGAGATAGAACTGCAGCCAATAGAAGGGACGGCCAGATGATGGTTTAGCTCGTCTTATATCTCCCGGCTCAGGTTGCTACATATGCATGTCTTGTTGAGAGAAATGTGACACTTCGGGGGTTTCATACTGACAATGTCGTTTTCAGCAATTATTTTTTTTTAGAAGTATAGATAAACAAAAACCTTCACTGAAGGTCAACCTTTTATTATTTAAATTTTATTCACTATTCTTACACTCTATTGTTTTTGTCACGTTCACCTAGTTACGGAAATTTGTCCCGGATTGAAGAGATTTTCGGTTAATCCCCTGCTTATGAAAATCAAATTTTTATTGTTCGGTTTTGCAATGAAGGACCTGACAATAATAAAAATTAATATGTCTTTTGGGCTGCATTAATAATTTTGAATCATATCAGTATCCAAGGTCACCCTAATTTTAGATGTAAGTTTAAAAATAAAGTTCCCTAGAGAGCAAGTTGCTTTTTAAGAACTCAAGGCGGTTGTAAGTAATTGCCCGCTCATCGCCCACTCATCGTACGCTCAGCGCCTGTTCACACTTACATGAGACACCAAAAAAATCAATAAATGTTAAATAATTACAAAAAAGCTACTTCTACTTCTTCGCAATATAAGCCTCCGCTGCCTGAGTCATAGAACGCTTCAATTTAGCTGCCTTACGGGTTAGGTTCATTTTATTCTGCCATTTATTTTGCTCCAGCGGTGGTGAACCGTTTTGAATAGCAATGACCCGTTCCCTGAACCAGTGCTCACAGTCAGGGGTCCATTGTCCGACATTGATCCCAGAGTGGTTCCAGATATTATGTCGAGGAAACCACGAGACGTACGAGACTTGATCTATGAAGCTACATTCAGTTCATATTTATAATCAATTTCCTTGAATTCCATACCTCCGTATCCGGTTTCGACTTCATAGACACCGCAGATCAGATCTAGCATATCTTGCGAAAGCTCGTCATCGCAAAATATCCGGCCATCACTTTCTAGGACTTGTTGTTTGCCATCAAGCGCTTCATGAGAAGGTCCCAACAAGGCTGCCGAATTGGGCAAGATATCCCTGGCAATGCGGGCGACAATACCACCAATGCAAAGAGCAGCACGAGATTCGGGATTGGCACGGAGGAGAGCATGAAGGAGTGTTTGATATGTTGCAAAATCACCGAGGTCAAAATTATAATTTTTCGAGCGACGACCAAGAAAACTGCGTGAAGACGACCATTTTGAAGATGAAGATGATGACGTCCGAAGATCAGATGGAAGAGGCAAAAAAGTGCGAAATGGGATACCATGATCGACCAAAAAATTCGTAATGTCATAGATATGGGGGCCTAGACTTCGACGCACGCATTCCAATGCGGTCATTGCATCTACTGACAAGAGCCAGGATACATCACGGCTTTCATGCAGGTTTCGTGGACGGAGAATATAATGGGGGGCATTGTCAAAATGCTTCACATGGACAGAAACAAAACAAGGTTGTATTTCGGAGAGAGGCGTCATAGCATACGAACCTAGGTCCCAAAATTTTCCAGGGATTTCGTCAAGAGGCTCTTTAGACACGAGGAGACATCCAAGAAAGTCCTCAATAGGCACCTTGTCCTTCCACGATGTAGTCAGCTGTCGAGCGCCAACGCTACGAAGAACTTCATCCCAAGAAGTGAATTTGGCCGGAGTAAGTGACTGAGGAGGGCCAGAATATGGCCGCTCGTCCAGGGAATACCCAAAACGGAAATACAGAAGATCTTCTAAAGATTCGTCCTGAGCACTTTTAAACAAAGTCGGTTCGAAATTGTTGACTGAAAGGACGTCCTGTTGTGAGACTGAGAGCAAGTCATCAGTCTCAATTTCCCCATCTTCTGTTTCATTTTGTTCGAGTGAAGACGATAATTCATGCACATTAGTAACAGAAGATAGACGAGGCGACGAGGATTGTTCGAGTAAAGACGATGATTCAGGCACATTTGTAACAGAAGATAGACGAGGCGACGAGGATTGTTCGAGTGAAGACGATGATTCAGGCGCATTTGTAACAGAAGATAGACGAGACGACAAAGAGACAGGACTTATGTTCGGTGGCTGAGTGTGGGTGTCACTAGAGGTCGACGTGGACGACACAACATGGGATGATGAAAGGGATGGGCCACCAGAGAAAGGAACTACTGGAGCAAGCGAAGAGATGGTGCAAGATGGTCCTTCATCGGAGTCGGACTCAAAATCGTCATCCCGTCCCGGAATATCGTCGCCAAAATCACTACAGCAATCCCAACAATTCGCGAAGGAATCGTAAATCGATTGATGGGGCCTGTAGCCGTGGAATGTCTCGTTTGCCGCGTTCCTACTGACAGGTGTTCGAATGCGGTATCCATCGGTGAGCTCCCACTCATATACAATGGGACCTTTTTTCCCAATGTACGGTCTCTTTGCGGCTGCCCTTTCAGCATCTTCTCGAGCGCGTCGCTTCATAGGGTCTTCTTTCGCCTTCCACGCTTCATGATTTCTCCGCCGCCGAGCGAAGAACTCCTCCATTGTTTCGCCGTCCCTTTGGCCGCTTCCTGAACAGACGGGGGGGAAGGGGGCAGACACCCGGGGACCAGCGGTCTCCGTCGAGGTAGGAGTAGGCGCGGTACTGAATGTGGTAGCTGAAGGTCCTTGAAGACAGACAGATATGTTTGGACAAAAACGGGAAAGCCACGACTCAGAAGGAGTCACGAACTCAGGTTGCCGGCCCCAGTAAAACCAGAGAGGGATGCCAGCCTTCATCAAATAGTTTGAAAGATGAATCCAGGGGCAACGAACGACATCAAGAATTACTCCACGTCGACTAGCCTTGAAATTGACGATTGGCGATTCACGAAACATTGCAAGCCATTCGGCATGCAAGGTGCAGTTGGCAGGATCAGAGAGGTGTACAAGCCAAGAAGGCTTGGAACCCAAACGCGAAACGATGCCGAACTCGCAGAGGGCGACAAGAAAAGAAATGTAGGCTGAATATATGATAAACGCGTCCTGGGATACAGAAAAGGCCGACATTGCGGTCGCCTTGTTGTCGTGTGAGGCGGCATACCCATGAAATGAAGGTAGCGAGGGACGTTTGACTTTAGCGAGACTAACACTCGGCTTCGTTGCCTCGAAAAAAGAACGGAGACTGTCACCTAAATCCGCCAATATACGTTCCAAACGCCTCCAGCTCTCTGTCGTGTCTTCAGAGAGGAAAAACAAAGAACCATTGGTGTCGAACTGGGCGCGATCAACGGAAAGCGCAAGGCGCTTCAACAGGCGGCCATGGAAGGGTGATGACAGAATAAATGGCAGGTACGGTAAGCCAGCCAGGTCCCAGGAATAAGATTTGAGGGCAGTGGGGTCGAGATCGTCTAGATTCCAAGTGGATGGAAAGTTGGGCGATTGAGGGGCGATAGACTGATTGGGAGAGGTGAAATACCCGTTTTCGAACACGAATGTTGCCGTCGATCCTTTATAAACAGTCAGAAATGTATCGGTTAAATCGACTAAAGAACGCACCCATGATGCGAGTTCACGAAGGTTCACGGATAAGAGATGGCAGCAAAAAAATTCACAGGATACACATCCAGTGAATTGATCCGAGAAAGAGTGTACGAGGTGCCAGCGAAGGAATTCACTGGATGAAATCCAGTGAATTATACAAAGGGAAAGATCCTAAAAAGCGGTAAACGAGTGTACGAGGTGTCAGTGAAGGAATTCACTGGATGAAATCCAGTGAATTATGCAAAGAAAAAGATCCTAAAAAGCGGTAGTAGCGCAATTCAGTGGATTAAATCCAGTGAGTTGGGCAGAGGAAAGATGGGAGATGGGCGTGGGCGATGAGAATGAAGCCAGCAATGATCGCGCGACATGTGACGTTTCCATATTTATATTTAATTGGTGTGCGCGCTTTTGATAAACAACTCCCACCAAGTGGCGTGAATCGTGACTGACGATGTTCACCACCGCTCATTCCCACTCTCATTCGTCACTTGGATTTATCCAGTGACCTCTCTACCTCGTCTTACCCTGTTTTCATTCGGATTTAATCCAATGAAATATTCATCACCGCTCATTCCCACCCTCGCTCGTCACTTGATTTTATCCAGTGAACCTCGTCTTACCCTGTTTTTCATTCGGATTTAATCCAATGAAATGTTTTCTCGCCGCTGTTAAATGCCAAATTTCCGATTTGGCTTCTTATACCAATCCATCGCTGTCTCTGAGCTGTCGCGCTCACTTTTACTAGGATCTATCCAGTGAAATCTCTGCGTAGCCTTCTCAGTCTTGCCATTTCTTTGGATTTGATCCAATGAAATGGCTCCTCTCGTTCTAATCTGTCGCCCACTGTCGATGCCCGCTCATTCGGTTATTTCATGGGCCATCCCTTGTTCAGCTTCAGCTTCCCCTTTCCGCCCTGCAACTCTTCATCTTCAAGCGCGCAAGCACGCCCTTGAGATCCTCCAACGCTCTCTCCGTTCCCTTTCTCCTCTTTCTCATTACCTCTAGTATTACCAGCAGCAACAACAACATCCACCCTCCTCGGATCCACCCCAGCCGCCGCATACCTATGCACCGTCTCCATATGCGCATACGTGCTCATGCGCTGCCTCAGCTCCTGCAACCTCGCGATCTCGAGCGGCGTCAGCCCGACGCTGTCTTTGACGTTGAGCAGGTCTGCTTATAGTGTCGTTGTGGTCGTGGTCGTGGTTACGACGCACGAGGAGGAATTCGAGGAGGAGGAAGAGGATGAAGAGGATGGGATGGACTTGCTCGCATCTGGAGGAGTGCCACTGTCGCTGTCGGCGGCAAGTAGTCAAAAATCGCTCTGGGCCTACATCCACATCCACATCCACCTCTGCTTCTTCCTCTGCCCGCGACTACGCCTGTCTATGCCTGCGCTCCGCCGCCACCTAATCCGCATCTTAGACGTACAGTGTTCCGTACACGCGACGCTCGCGCAGGCACGCAGGAAGGACAGGGACGCGCTGAGGCCGAGGATTATAGACAGCGGTTATTTCGTGGCTGTTCCCACAAGATCGATTCTCGCCACCTTACTGCAACTCATTCAAAGGACTTCATCGATCTCAGTCTTAGTTTTTGCCAGTGGGGATATAGATAACATATCGATTTGGTGAGTCCTCTTCTACAATGACGTCCTTTCAATCTGCTGATGCTACAGTAATTACAGATTCACAGATAGATCACCGACCTCTCGACCTTCGACTTCGACTTGCTTTTGTGAATGTTCTCTTTCTCCTCTCCATTCTTGTCTGCCTGTGTCAGACCTGTTCCCTCTTCGGCTGTCCTCTTCATCTGGCTCATTTCCTCTAGCATCTCGCGTCGAATGTATTCACGTATTTCAACTTCGTTCAAGCCGTTATGCGAGACAGTCAGTGCCGATTTGTTTCGAGGTGGTATCAATTGATAACGACCCTATGTAATGATGAGGTATTTGCTTTAATCATTCTTGTCAGACGTACCTGGCCCCTGATGATGCCCACACAGTAGGCCGCTGCAGCCGCAATAACTATAATATGGAGTAGCCACCTTGTCGTATTGATGAAATAGGACGCAGGTCGTCGTTTACCGGGGTTCTCTGTTTGTACCGGACTCCACTGCCATACTCGAATTGGAGTTAATCCCAAGGTACTAGCCGAGGCCGTCGCAATCACCACTGTGCCTTCACAGTCAAAAATCTGCAATAAGTATTCAGCACTCAGCATTTGGAGATCAAAATACGTGCCAGCCGTACCGCTATTGTTTGTACGCCTCCATCTCGAGCATGCTTGATAGTTTGGATGACTTTCCCTGTTTTCCGCTCGAAGATGTAAACATGTCCGTGGTCACTTCCACCAACGACGGCCTGACACTTATTTGCGAATGCTACACCCTTCGGATATGTTTTGATAGGGTCCTTTGTAACGAGTGTGCGCAAAAAGTGCCCAGTATCCAATTTGTACAAGTCGAAGCCGTTGCTGACGTTATCAACGATGAATGTTCGATGCTTTAAATCTATGGCAGCGTTGCCACTGCCGACTGTTTTAGGCCATATTTTGGTTGTGAAGTCTTCGGACTTACATTTTGGATGAGAGTTGATGAGTCGCCACCCATTTACCGTCGCCTCCACCATACCTATGCCTGGAGGTTGTCAGTAATGTATCTGATGCATATGTTTTTACTTACAGTCCACCATCGAAAAGGCCAAAGACCAGTAAATCTTGTCCTTCATTGTCATCGAAGGCGAGACTTTTTGGAATGATATCTTTCTCCTGGCTAAATGCGTTTGAGTGGATCGATACAAGCTTTCGGGTGCTTGAGTCAAATGACCAGACTTGAACACATTTATCTCTGGTCCCTGTTGCGATACGTGTTGCTGATCCTCCTGAACTCTCAGCTGCCAAGCTCAATATTTCCCCACCCCGTGCAATTCGGACTGAATGAACCACTTCAAATCGTCGCTGTAGTCTGTTATTCAGAAATATTCTTTCTCATTGTCATTGACTTACTTCAGTTTGCCGGTGCTGCAAAAAGACAAGATATCCAAGGGCATTGCCGTAGCAGAGGGTATCGCACCTCTCATTCTGCCGTGTGATCCAACAAACGCAACTTACTTGGCCTCGCTCTTGGAGAGGTTGTTGTGGAATAAT